>VNJO01009618.1:0-17375 GCA_008042535.1 Drosophila tani | reverse complement strand
TGATTTTGTCGAGGGCCGGTGGAAAGCGAGAAAAGCGTTTCCAGGATCTCCGGATACGATCTGTAAGTGTGAAATTATTATAGGATTACCAGAAACAAGTCCTGCTATTTTCCCAGGGAAGTACTTACTCAAATGACATCCTCGGAATATAAGACTAGCTCCCCGAGGCCGTAGTACGAGTTTTGGCGTGCCTTGGCATCGGCATCCTGGGCCCCGGCCAGAAACACGGGACAGAGTATGTCAAAGTAGGTGGCACAGCACCTGCCCAGGCTCTGGAGGCAGTCGCCTAGAGATCCGTAAACGTAAGCCCTGAGTTCCGGCTGTTCGTTTTTCTGGGCCTTGGCCAGTTTTTTGGCCGGCAGCTGAAATAAGCGGCCAAAGTACAGCGCGAAGGTCTCGGGTTCAAGGACAGAGCCAAAGGTGGACTCCAGATTGCAAGCACTCTCCAGGATCATGTCGGCGTACTCGCCCTCGTCCTCATCATTCTCATTGTCGTCGCCGCCGCTGCCGCTGGGTTCTGTCAACTGAACAGGACATCTGGTTCGAGAGAGTGTCCATGATGCAGCCGTATATGGGCTCGGCACACTCCTGACTCGGCATTGTGGGATAATGCTTGTTCTCCCGGAACAGCTGGGTGCAGGCATCGAGCAACTGGATGAGCTTCTCCTCGTTCTCGTCGTTCCGCATCATCGCCGCGAACTTGGGCAGGAGAATCTCGCAGGCCCGAGACACGCCGGCGGTGTCACCTGATTTCTTGAGGGCCGTCACGAATTCGCAGAGGGTGTGAGCGGACGCTGTGCGAATGGATTCGGAGGCGTGGTCGAGAACCTTGTACACGTTCTCAAAGGCCAGCTGAAGGTAGGGAATGAAGGCGGCGCCGGTGTGGGCCGCGAAATCCTTCAGCGTTATAATGGCCACCTCCTTCTCGACGATGAAGTCGTTTTCCACCTGGTAACCATCCAGTTCGGCATCGTCGTCCTCGTCGTCAGTATCCAGATCGATCTCTCCCTCCCCGGCTGGCGCCTCCAGAATTAGCTCCCGCTCCGGCTGGTCGGGCAGACTCAGATCGATTTCCTCGGTGGAGATCACCGTTATCACGAGACGCTGTATGCTCTGGCGGACAATCGCGGCCCTGCCTCGTTCACCACCACGGAGAGGGATCCTAGGAGGGCGTAGATGCCGCGACGGAAGTCCGGATCGTCGGGCCCCTCGTCTATCATCATCAGGAAGAAGTTCTTGGTGTCATTGGCCAGCGGCAGGACATGTTTCCTGTTCAAAACGCCTGAGATCGAGGTTAGGGTATCCATCGCGTGGAGCCGCAGCGATGCCACCTCATCCGGGACCTCCTTCAACAGACATGCCTTCAGAATCTCGAATATCTTTGGGAAGTAGGGCACTAGGTGTTCCTTTGCCGCCTCAGACAGGCTGGAGATGGTGGACAAGGACAACTCGCGTATGTGCACCGGGTTCTGGGGCTCCAGGATCTCGAAGAGGCGTACCATCAAGACGGGCAAGTGCGGAACGATATCGTCGCCCAGATTCGCGCAGAAGGTGTCCACGCAAGACAGGCGATCACATTCTTCAGCTCCGGCTCACCCATCTTAAGCTTACCAGTTGTTGCAGGTAATCAAACAATATGGGCAGAATCAGAGGAGCATACTTAACCTTGGCCGGCTGCAAGTACCCGGAAAATGGCCGAGCTTGAAGAATGAGGACACGCGCACCTCGGGCGCGCTATCAGCAATGCCGCTCTTGACGATGTTCAACATGACCTCGAGATACTTGTGGCTGATTGTCTCCGAGCATCCCTCGGATATCACGCCCATGCTGAGGTAGGCGGCGCTCCTGCGCATTGGTTCCCGACTCTGCAAGGACGGCTATAGCATCTGCAGCAGCGGTGCACTTAGCTTCTCGGGCGGCATGTGGAGGGCCAGAAGGTCTAGGGTCTGAGTGGCCCCCGCCACGATGTTGGTGGAGCTCTCCTCCTCGGAGTACTCTTCAGTGGCATCGGGATCGGACTCGGTGCAGATTATCTCGAAGATGGTGGCCAATATGGGCGCCAGCAGCTTCTGCTTGATAACCACCTTCTTCTTGATGCGCGCAATGGTGCCAACGAAGGTCATCACCTGGACGCGGATCCCGCCGTCGAGCTGGCTATTGCCCACCGTGGTCAGGCAGAACTTCATCACCAGCTTCATGTTCTTCAGCAGATGGGGGGCACACTGGGCCATGTTGTCGTAGATCTCAAAGACCAACACGAACTCGTCGGCGTCGCCCTTGAAGGCGAACGCGTGCAGCGCCTTGGTGATCGGCGGCAACATCCTGATGACCCTCTGCTCCGTGGCAGGATTACCGACGATGAATGGCACCAAGTAGGCTGTTCCGGTGAGCATGTTGGCCACGGTGGGAGTGGTCATGTCGCCACGGGCCTCGGCGGACAAAAGGACACCTAATAAAAATTATAAATTTATAGTGAAACCCTTCAGCATTATATATAACATTTCTCTCTGTGTACCGGCTGCTGGGGGAGTTTGTTTTGCTTTATATAAATGGTCAGTGGCGGCAAGTGGCAGGCAGTATATACTAAGTGGCCCAGGGGTATGGCTTCCACGGAAGCTGTGGCACTGCCCGCAATTATGGCATCGAATTTCCACCTATCGCTCGCGCGCCGCGAGTGCCCCAGCGTGTTTGTTGGTGTGTGGTGTGTGTGGCGAGGGAAAGGCAGCAACTAATTAGGCTGCCACCTGAATTTCGCAATTCTGCCACGCCCCCGAGAGGTGACTCAATTGGGCAGCCTCCCCGCCTGCAATTTCCCCACTGCAGGCCGCCAACAAAATTGCTACTTGCCTTTTAACTTTGTTTGGCTACTAATAAACTCTTTATGATAATGAAGTAATTCTATTAGAAATTGATTACCATTACCTTTTTCGATGAAATTGACAATGTTTAAGGGGGATATTGAAAAAGAGTTATCCCTAGGGAGACAAGGAGGATACCGAGGATCTCTATCGCACGCGACGTGGACGCTTGGGAGACGAGCTGGAGCCATCATTGTCGCTGCTGCCGCCGCTGTCATTCAGCTGTTTGGGGGCCACTGGAAAGGGGAATGATGCATGTTAGTCCTATAATCCCGTTCGTACTCTGTCTGAATCACTTACTCCTCGGGCTCTTTGACGCAGCGCCCTCTAACTCATCGTCGTCGTCCGGCAACTCGTCGCTGGAGATGTTCTCGTGCATGCGATACTGCTTGGGCAGGTGGCTCTCGTCCTGCAGAGGATCTGCGATCTTGGGCCGCCTGGCCTTCTCCTGCTGCTGCTGCCGGACAGCATCGTTCTCAAGCTCGTTGCCCGTCTGCTTCTTGATGCTCTTGGCGATGACGCGCTTCTGGTGATCCAGCTGCGGGAACAGGTCCCTGGAGTTCTCCAGCGCCTGCTTGGCGGCGTTCATCTCCGCCTGCTGGATGGAGGAGCCGCTGGAGGTGGCCAGCCGCTTGGAGCGGAAATACACGGCCACCTTGTAGACGCGGGTATTGGTCGGTCCGCTGGCCTCGACCACCTTGTAGTAGGGAATATCGGGCTCGCCGCCGTCCATGGTGCGCAGGGTGAGGCAGCACTGCTGCAGCTTGGACTTGGGGTCGTTCCAGTCCTGGTTCATGATGAACAGCTGCAGGCGCGGGAACAGGCACACGTGGCAGAACTGCTCGCAGTAGAGCAGGCCCTTGTCCACGTACAGGGCGCCCAGAAAGGCCTCCAGCAGATCGGCGCGATCCTTGGTCTTCGGGTCCGCCTTGGGGTTGGCGTAGACCGCGTACTTGGGCAACCCCAGATCGTCGCAGACCACCGCCTGGGTGCGGTTATTGACCAGCGAGGAGCGCAGCAGGGACAAGTGGCCCTCGTGGTGCTCGGGAAAGTGGCGGTACAGGTATTCCGAGCAGATCAGCTGCAGCACGGTGTCGCCCAGGAACTCGAGGCGCTGATTGGAGCCCAGGGTCAGGTGGGTGAAGCCAATGGAGCGGTCGGTGAAGGCGCGCGCCAGCAGCCGGATGTGCTTGAACTTGATGCCGATGGAGTCCTCGAACTTGGTCAGCTCCTTGAGCACGCGATAGTTGCCAATGCAGCCGCGATCGCCCAGCGGCTCCTGCTCCTGCAGCGGGTGCTCCGGCACGTTCTTCCAGATGCCCAGCAGCTTGTCGTCCTGCCGGAAGAGGGCGTCCGTGAAGACCTCGTCCGCCACCTTGATGCCTCCGTCCAGGAGCAGGGCTCCCATCAGGGCCTCAAAGCAGTTGGCCATGGCATGGCGCAGCTCCAGCTCGTGGCACAGATCCGAGCCGTGGGCGTACAGCATGAACTCCTCCAGCTGCAGCTTCTTGGCCAGCAGCGCCAGGTGCTGGTTCTGCACAATGGCCGCCCGATAGGTGGCCAGGCCGCCCTCCTCCAGCTCCGGGAACATGAAGAACAGGTGGATCGAGCTGAGGAACTCCACCACAGCGTCGCCCAGGAACTCGAGCCGCTCGTTGTGCGTGATATTGGACACGGTCTCGTGGTCCTTGCCAAAGCGCGACATGATGCTCACCAGGGTGTTGATGCCCCGCTTGCGGGTGTTCGTGTAGTGGATCTTGCGATCGCCGTACTCCGGCTGCCGGATGCCGCAGTTGGTCAGCGAGTTGCGGGCGTGGTCCGGATTGGTGCCGTAGTTCTCCTTGTACGACGGATGCGTGAGGGCCAGCTGCAGCAGGTAGCGATTCTTGAACCTGTAGCCGAAGCTCTCCTCCAGCAGGTCCAGTGACTTGTGGAATCGCAGGTGACCCGTGAGCACGGGCACCAGCATCGCGTGCTGCACCATGTCGCACATGATGCCCGTGCGGTAGAAGCCCTCCGAGCTGATGGCCACCGTGATGTTCCGCTTCATCCGGCCCTGGGTGCGCATCTCCTGCAGGCGCTGCTCCTTCTCCTCCAGCTTGCGCTTGTCCTTGAACGAGGGCTTCGACATGTTGGCCATGAGGTGGCGGAACTTCACATACTCCCGCCATGCCTTCTGGTACTCCGGATTGCCCGCGTAGCTCAGCTGCGGCGGACGGATGCCAAAGTGCACGATGGCCGGGTGCGAGATCCCTGTCTCCCGGTCCACGCACTCCGGCAGGTCGGAGTTGTTCCTGTCCAGCTGATCCACGCGCAGCGAGCAGGGCTTGTGGCCCGGCTTGGTGACCAGCATGCCCTTGATGAAGTCCACATAGCTCTGCCACTCGCTTTGGCTGATCTGGTTCAGGTGCAGCAGCTGCTGGCGCTCCACGAGCTGGGCGGAGTTGTCCAGCAGGTAGCGCAGCACCTCGCACATGGCCAGCACCTCCTTGCCATTGTCCGGCAGCTCGCGCACGAAGCGCGGCAGAAAGTGGAAGGCGGGGCAGGACTCGGCAGCGCCCTCAGCCGCAGCATTGGGCATCAGGTTGAAGTCGACCAGCTCGAGGAGTTCGTGGAAGAGGTACTTGACTGGAAAAGGGGAAGATAATGCTAAGAAGCTATTGAGTTAAGTGGAAGGACTTACAGAACAAATCCAGCTCGTGGATGGTAAAGTTCTCCGGCATCTTCTCCTCCTCGTACTCAATGGTGTACTCGATGTTGAAGCGGATCACCTTGCACACGGGCAGGTGGGTCAGCCGGACGTGCGAGAGCAGCGAGAAGCCCTCGAAGAGGAACTCATGTTCGTCGTGCTTGATGATGGTCGGTGTCTTGGTCAGGAAGTTCGTGGGCGGCGAGATGCTGATCCTGTAGTGGAACAGCTTGCCGGCATTGTTGCTGTTCCGGTCGCACACCGCGTAGCCAGTCTCGCCTGGGTATATGCCATGACGAATTCCGATGCGCCGGGACTTGGCCGAACAGCGGCACAGCGGTCCGTCGTTCATCTCGCCGGCGTCGTTGTGCCAGAGATCGGCGTGCACCCGCTGCGGATGCTGCACCTTGCGCGACAGCTCCTCCATGCAGCAGTCCTGCTCGATCTTAAAGGCATCCTCGTCGGAGTCGGAGTCAGAGGAGGAGGACGAGGAGCAGGCCTCCGACTTGTGCTTGTGCTTGCAGACGCGCCTGCGCGCCTTCCTCGGCGGCGGCACATAGACGGGCAGCTTCTGACGCACACGCTCCGCCCGCTGCAGCAGCTCCTCGTCGAATAGGTCGCACAGCTTCTGTAGGCGGAAGCGGCCCTTCACCTCATGCTCATGCTCGCCCTTGGAGCGCTCGTAGTAGGGCTCGGCGGGCGAGGATCGAACCCAGGACTCGGCAGGGGCCTCCGCTTCGCGTAGAGAGTTCATTTTCTTTTCATAGTCCTCCGGTTTCTCGCAGAAGTTGGCGCACCACTTGCGCAGAAGCCGGTCCCTCTCGGTCTCCACCTTGGGCTTCGGTCGGGGCTTCTCCACCGGCACCGGCTCGCTCCTCGCTCTCTCGCGATAGCTCCGCGATGTGTAATCCTCGCTGGCTGTATTCCTGGCCGATGATCCGTGGTAGCCGTGCTGGGATCCCTTCGGCGCTCGATGCGCATAGTGCCCATGGCCGTGTCCTTGTCGGTGCTCGTGTCGGGGCTCATACCGCTTACCGTAGCTATAGCCTGAGGAATAGTGGTGATAGATTTGGCTGGAGCTGTAAGAACCGTATCTTTCTCTCTCGTTGGGTGCCCGGAAGTTGGCAGAGTATTCGGGATAACGCTCCGGATATTGGTAACTCTCGTACGGATAGGATCCCGGGTACTGGTAGGCGTTGTCTTGAACGTAGTAATTGTCCGGAGCAGCTGCAGGGTATGAATACCCGTATGAATACCCGTCGTAGCCGTAGGCTGCCGGCTGCTCAAAGGTATTGTAGCTGTTAACTGAACTGGAGCTAGATGTCTCCGGAAACGTATAATGAGCCGGGAGAGCATGACTGTGGGTCTCGGGACAAGTGGTCACGCCAGGCGGACATAAGGTTTCTTCCGTTTCTGCCGGTGGTGGAGGCGGCGGAGGTGGTGGCAGACCGGGCGCCGGTGGCAAGGGCGGCTGGTACATGGCTTTATTTAAATTAATAAGCTTTTACAATCCCCAACAACACTTTTTTCATTCTCTTCTGTTATAGAGCTGGAAGAAACGTCGATGTAACATCGATAGCTCGGCAGTTCATTTCGAAACAATATTTATATGATTTAGTTTGTAAATATGAAACAAAGAAATGTTAAAAATTGAGGATTATGTTTGTTGCTATCACAAAACTTTATTTTCCAGCTCTACTTGTTCTACTCAGTGATGCCAATATTTTTTCAAAAAAAAAAAACAGATTGAGAAAAAAAACAGGAAAAATAGGATGAAAATATTATAAAAAGGATAGAAAAAAGGACAAAAAGTTTGTTTACAGTAATATTATTATATTGTTATTAAGATAATAGTTTTAAGGCATCTTCGATTATTTTTCCTTCGTCATTATGGCTGTCCTCATAAGTAGCCATGGAGCCAATTAATTGGAGATACTTTTCAAGCAAGTTATAATTATTACAACATAATTTATGGCGACGTAATCCGAATCTGAAGAAAGAATAAATGTACATGAATTTATAAGTGGTAAATTTTAAAAAATATATATATATTATATATATATATATTTATATTGAATGTTGGAATATTGTGAAATTATTTTGCTTTTAATTTCAGGATGTATGGAAAATATATTTAAAATAGGCAGGATTGAGTCCTTTTTGAATTTTAACATACGAATTAATATAAGATTTAAAAAAAGGACAGATTTCCTGATGAAAAATCTAAAAAAAGGACAGATTTCAGGTATGCGGATGATTTTCAATTTTTACCGGATGAAGCGTTAAAAACAGGACAGATCTGTCCGGAAAAAGGACAAATTGGCATCACTGGTTCTACTGATAAGAACGGAGTAGCCACTTGCCGGGTTTGTTTACATTCCCAAGTCTGGCAGGACCACCAGCTGTGTTGGCACTTTGACTAAGAAAATATCAATTTCTGACGGGAAATAGCCAGAGCACGGCTTATTATATATTCAACGCAGAACAGGGTGACCGTTTATGGTATTTTTTACAATGTAAAAAACGCTCTCGCTGTCCATAAACAAACTATTTTGTTAAGAATTTTATTTAATTTTATCAGTACCATGGTGCCAAAGTAAAAACAAAATAATGTGTTTATGAACAGCGAGAGCGTTTTTTACATTGTAAAAAATACCATAAACTGTCACGCTGATGCAGAAACCCAAGTATAAGTCTAGGAATAAATGAACTTTAGATTTAGTTATTTAGGGCAATATATTCCACATTTTAGTTTATGCGAAATTTACATAAAACTATTCAACTTTATCGAAATATTGAAAATTACGTACAAGATATAGACGTCAAAATTAATTTAAATAAGTGACAGGAGTGAAAATTACAGATTTGCTTATACCACCAAACTATTATTTCAAAATTCATACAAGTTTAAAAGCTTTAAACTCTTTATTTATTTATTCACAAAAACAGCCACTTTAAATTAAAGCTAAAGTGTCGAGAAAACGCCGACTTGGCAACACTGACGCCCAGCTCTATGAAATGCTTGTCCCCCGTTTTACTTCTCTCCTCAATCGCTGTTCAATGGCGTTTTACGCGGTGGCCAGCGGACGGAGGCCTGGCATCTACGACACCTGGGCGCAGTGCGAGGACCAGGTAAAGGGCTTTAAGGGCGCCAAGTACAAAAAGTTCAACACGCGCCAGGAGGCGGAGCAGTTCGTAAATGCCACCAAATCCTATGGTCCCCGTGATGATGCTGTGCCCTTGGGCCAGAAACAGAAGGCTCCTTCGAGTTGGAAGGCCAAGATTGATAGGCTGGAGAAGCCAAAGTACACAGAGGCCTGGCCGGAGGAGGATCATGACCTGGCAGAGGATGAGCTTGTGAGTTAATCTGCGGAAAGTGCGCATTCATAATTCATAATTCTTGACTTCTTTTTAAGAATGCAGCCATGAACGAAGTGGAGGGAGATCCCAAGCCATCTAGCAGTGGAAATGTGGTAATAGCATGTAGCTTCACAGCTCGAAGAGATCAGATACAAGCCAATTCATTTCAGAAAGACTTCTTTAATCGCAAACGCAAGGGCGACGGGGACGGCGGGATAATTAAGATCCCGCGACATGCATCCCAGGTCTCAGAGGCCACGGGCATAAAGCAAGTGGGTGCGTTCCAGTTCGAAATCGACGCGGAAGGCTATGTAATTGTGTACACAGATGGCTCCTGCATAGGCAACGGTCGACCAGATGCTTGCGCCGGATTCGGAGTGTACTTTGGAGAGAATCACAAGCTGTATGTGCAAGACGGTGTCACTTGTACGACTCCATAATTCTATGTCTTCCTTAAATCCAAACAGAAATGCAGCCAAGCCTGTGGGTGGACGCGCCACCAACAACGTGGGTGAGATACAGGCAGCCATCTATGCCATCAGAACAGTATTGGCCCTGGGAATCAACAAACTGTGCATCAACACGGACTCCCAGTTCCTGATTAACTCCATTACCCAGTGGGTGCCGGGCTGGAAAAGACGAAATTGGAAGCTAAAGAACAATGAGCCCGTGAAGAACGTGGTCGACTTCAAGGAGCTGGATGAACTGCTGCAAAGCAAAGACCTCACAGTCAAATGGGTGCGTATCCTAATAGAATTCCTTCTGAAACCGATTTGATTAAGTATTTAACTCTAGAACTACGTGGAGGCCCACAAGGGCATAAAGGGCAACGAAATGGCAGATCAGTTGGCACGCCAGGGATCCGACTTGTACAAGAAACTGAATTCCTGATAACAGGCATTTTCAAATTTACCGCGTGACTTACAGTACTACTTGGCAACACTGAATTAAATGAGCAGATTTGACAACCCTGAGCCTAATGTTTTTATTTGCTTTTCACTTCAGAGCAGTTTTTAAATATGCTTTTTACAATGTTTTCAAATTGTATTGGCAAGTCTGCCCTGTTCATCCTTCTTGTGGCCCTAATGGGTAACGTGGAACCACCTATTGTTCAAGTGGAAATAGACAAAGGAAAGACAGGAATCCGATTTGTACGAGAAACTGATTTCCTGATACGAGCATTTTCAAATTAGCCGCGTTACTAACCGTAACTACTTGGCAACACTGAGTAAATTGAGAAGATGTGACAACTCTAAGCGTAATGTTTTTATTTACTTTTCACTTCGGAGCACTTTTTAATAGGCTTTTTGCAATGTTTTCCAAGTGTATTAGCAAGTGTGCACTGTTTATCCTGCTTGTGGCCCTAATGGGTGGCGTGGGCAGGTGCTACGTGGTGGAACCACCTATTGTTCAAGTGGAAATGGACAAAGCCGGCATGCACAGGTCTTACGCATGAAGACTACCCTCGAAATTTATAAACTTAAAAGAATACGTGTTCCTCTAGGACTCTTACATACCGGCTGCGGTTCGACTATCCCCTGGTGGGCAAGGATTGCGAGTACGTGCTGCTACAGCCGCTGCCGGCGTCCGTTTACATAAGCACAGATGAACTGGACGACTTGCAGCGTCTGAAGAGGGTGCGTGTTATTGAAAGACTTGAGTTACAAGGACCTACCGGCTTACATAGATTCGTTTTTTTTGTTTGCAGCTGAGTGCCGTCTACCCGAAGTTCGTCAACATTGAAGTGGCCACGGAGCGGGCGCAACCTTTCGACGTTCTGTTGCGCGGGACGCCCAAGATTACGGAGACGCTGACGCTGCCCGTGCATTTTCGCTACCATGCCCCCAGCGATAAGCGGTGGGTGCGGTGATCTTGAATGTTGAAACTAACACATAATACTTGGTAAACTAATCGATTAAATCCTACAGATCGGCGGCCACGGTGGCCATACCCCTGCCGGAGCTCTATCTCAACTGCCCGATGGCTGATAGCGAGCTCGCCGACAGCGGATTGGTTGCGCGGATCGATAAGCTCTACTGCCTGAATGCGCCGGAAAGCAGATTCGACGAAAACATCGTCAAGGACGGCGAGCCGACGACGATGGCGAATCTGGAGCGTTGCAACTGGCGGCGGGTGCACGTGGACTGCCAGCTCAAGACCCCGCTGCGCGCCGAGATACCCGTGGGCAATGCGAATGCCTACGGTCCGGTGCTGTACGGCACCATCCTGCTCGGCTGGACGCTGGCCCTGTGGACCATAATCCGCTCCATGGCCAACACGCGCCGGATTAATCAGCGCCTCAACGAGCAGCGGCTGCTGCAGCAAAAGGTCAAGTAACAGGCGACGAAGACGGTGCGATTCCAAGTCAACAATGGATGATGATGATGATGGATACTCGAGAGACACATTCCGCACACATTTTGGGGCTGTAAATACATTTATTACTATGCTGCGTGCAGGTGACGGCGATAAGACGCCTCCGCCTCACTTATTGACACATTTAATACGACTTGATCACTTAATCACTCTAGAAACGTGCCACACACATCGTAAAGTCTAATTTGGGCCATCGCACAATTAAGTCACGTTAAGCTTCCTTTAGCATAAGCGTAAACATAAACGAATATCTTTAATTAGAGCTAGACATATCCAAAGATAATAACAATAACTTATGATTACTACAATTAACGAGATTGTCAATGGGGCACGGGCACGGGTTCCGGGTGCTTCAGAACCGATGGTCCTTGTCCGACGTGGGGGCAATGGTCCTCGAGTCGTTCTCCAGATTGTGGCGCAACGTCATCGTGCTGGACATGCTGGGAGCCTCGTTCCACGGCTGCACTGTGGCCTTGCCGAATATCACGAACAGGGTGTTGCACACCAGATAGACGCCGCCCGTGATGAAGAACACCACCCGCCACTGGCTGGGGTCCTCCTCGTTGGTGAGAATCGCCCCGACCACCAACGGAGCCACAATGGACGTCACTCCGGCAATGCCATTGGTCACCCCCATCATGGGACCCGCAAAGTTGGGCGACAGATCTATGTGGTTGATCAGGTAGCCGCAGGAGCAGCCCGCATTGATGCCCACGGCCAGCGTCAGCAGGAGGATGGCCCACGTCTTCTCGTCGGCGGTCATGTAGCCCAGCCCGATCAGGCAGGCCATCGGTCCCCACTGTCCAATCGAGTTGAACAGCTTCCGGGCGGTGGTGATCGAGATGGTGCCCCGGTTGATGAGTAGATCCGAAATGGGACTCACCACCAGGCAGAGCACGCCCATGGCGAAGTAGGGCAGCGAGGAGAGGAAGGCATTGGACTTGACGTTCAGCTGCAGCACACTGCTCATGTACGTGGGCATCTCGGTCAGCAGGGTGTAGAAGCCCCAGGTGAAGCCGCAATGGGCGGCCAGCAGGCCATAGAAGGCGGGTGACTTGAAGATCGACATCCAGGGCACGGGCATGGACTGTAAGGACACGGACCCATATGATAACCCGCTCTTGGGAAGGCACAGTGAATCCTGCTGACTCACCTGACTCGCGCTATTGCTGCCCGTCAGGCTCTCGATGTACTCCTGCTCGCTCTTGCTGATCCTGCGGGCGGTGGCCGGCTCGTTGGCTGCTTGCCAGAAGAAGAGGAGCGCCCAGGCCAGGCTCAGGCCCCCCGAGATGTAGAACAATCCCGGCCAGCCCATGCTAGACTCGAAGATAAATCCACTGGTTACCAGGATAACCGCCGTTCCGAACTGTGCGCCCGAGTAGATGCCCGTGGTGAGGAATCCCCGCTCCGTGCGCGGCACCCACTTGGCCAGGAGTGTGTGAACACAGGGATAGACGGTGCCCTGGACCAACCCGGTAAGGACGCGCAGCACGCAGACACTCTCCCAGCCACTGTTGGCGGCCATGGGATGGAAGAAGCACAAGATGCCGCCAATGGCTGTGGCCACACCCAGGACCAGCTTGGCACCAAATCTCTTGGCCAGAAGACCTACCGAAAACAGAGTTAGACATGGATCACTGAGGATGGAAAACCCCACTCACCTGCTGGGACCTGGGAGACCACATAGCCCCAGAAGAAGCTGCTGAGGATCAAGGACTTGTCGGAGGTATCCCAATTGTAGAAGGGAGCTCCTGCCGTGGACTGGGTCATGGGCACAATAGCAGCCGAGATGTTGACCCGCTGGAAGTAGTTGATCATCATGCCCACGAACAGAAGGATCGCCTGCCAGTGTCGGGCGCCGAAGCCACTAGCTGCAAGGATAAACATTTAGTTAATTATTTATTACAGATATTTTTCAAAAGGTGGATGTACAGGCTAGCTTCCTAAGCGGACTCAGCAGGGGCCTCCTCTCGCCGCTGGCATAGTAAACCATGTTTGATCGGCTGCGGACTTAACGGCCGTCTGGCTTAGCGATTTATTGATTGCCTCATTATATAAATAATTTGTGCGAATTGTTTGCCAGCTGCATGATTACTTCTAGGACCTTTTTACTCAGTTTTCGCTTTATTGCCGCTTAACAATGCGCTCTGATAGTGACGATTCCATTAATTAACGACTCCGACAGACTCGTTTTCGGTTCGGTTTTATTATAATAATATTGTCATTATCATTATCATTAATGCGCCTGCCAATGAGGAAAACAAAAGCCCGCCACTCTCAATGGAAAAGAACCTGCGACGCTGCGACGCTGCCACAGTGGAGTACGGTCGAGTGGGGGGCAGAAAGTGTGAATGGAGCCGTATACTTTAATTGCCGCCTATGAACTCGATGGATCCCCAGATTAAGTCCCCCGAAATTCGTTGCCTTGCAGAGATGTTGTGCAAGCCTCCACCGCCACAAAAGATAATAAATATTTTTTCTGTGTGTCAAGTGGAATTATCTCTTGTTGATCTTAATAAACGTTTTAATATCAAGTCTGACAGAAAGCTCGCGCAGATGTCTGATATACAATTGAGATATGGTTTGCTTTGCAAATATGGCCAGACGTCTGGATTGTAATAGAACCGTTACTTAGGGTAGGTCTGGAGGGTCATAACTGCAGTTATAGCACCGAAAGAGAGGGCTGGTATAAGAGAGGAAGCTCTTTTACGACACGACGGCAGTCCAATAAATAAGATTATCTGCGATTCTTGTGCGTCGTGTACTTATATTTCTGTGGATTGGCTCGGGATCGGGCGAACTCCTATCAATAACCTATAATTAGCAGTCGGTGAAGTAGAAGACAACACTCAAGATCTGTCACAGCGATGGAAACCAATAAATCTTCCTATATGTTCTCTGTACAGTTCAATTTAAAACCAATTTAAGCCAAATGTAAGCCAACAACTTGAAAAATTCTTCGTATTGTTATCAATGGTGATAATTTTTATTAAGATTACCCGTTACTACCTATGTACATATGTATAAACTCGAATGTTGTTTTATACCAATTCAAATAATACAAAGTCACCTTCTTCACCTAATCGATACAATTAAGAATTGAATTTATAAGACAAAAACCTGATAGAGTTGGGGATATATTAAAGGGCTTTATCGAGGGCTTTGTGTCTCTTAAAGCTGTAAACAATATTAACTGCAGTTCAACTGTCATTCTCAGTTATTTTGAAATATTCTTATTATGTCAATCCTCTTATTGACAATACAGGGTGAAATATACTTGTTATTATTCACTGCAGTTAATATTGCTCAATATATCCCAGACGTTTAAGCAAGGTCCCACTGTATTTCGCACGCTTTCGCTAAACTCATCCGGCAGTAAATTCCGGCATGTGCGATCTCTCAGATCGTTGACTTACGCCTGGCCTTATCCTCGGAGGTGTCGAAACCCATGGTATCACACTGATTTATTTATTATTACACGTCGAACTGGAATCCGCCGGAGTGCCTGTGCTTGGGCGCAAAAACGTTGGACGACTGCGGAGCCATTGGAGCACCTTTCGCTTTTATACTGATACCACAAGAACACACTTTCCTGATTACAACGGCAGAGGGACCTCCAGTTCTTAAGTGCCGGCGGGGACGCGCAGATCGTCCGCCATTATCGCGGCAATAATCATAAACCTATAAAGATCTGCCAGAACTCTCGGCACTCACCGTTGCCCATCCAATGCAAATTATATTAAGCCTTGGCTTTGATTTACTTTTACATTGAGAGGGTCGTAAACTATTGAACCCTTATCGCATTTTGGCTTCTGACATAAGTATGTTTTAAAATTTAGTTAAAGCGGGTTAGTAGTCGACGGACGTAGCATTATTATCTCACCTCTCGAACCTCGTTCGACTGCACTCGAAAGCCCTTTTAATGCCTATGATTCAGGCGTAATCTCTTGTTTTGTGCACTTTTTCACAGAATTTCTGATTATCCAGGTCTAATTGCTTTACGGCCCCCTGGCGTGAGGCGTCAACACTTTGGATTCCCAGTGGGTTCTGGGGAAAGTCTATGTATGTCGGTATATCTTGATGGTGTGACTTGTATTCTAAATCGTGTGAATAAACATGGGCTAAAAATATTATAATGCAATCTTTCGAATTCACGGAAAAAGTGATCGTGTAATAAGTAGTTATTTGAGATGATTACATTATTTGCTCGAGTCATCTTGATTATCTTAGAACTTAAGGGACACTTTAAATAAATTTTCTGCTTTGAAAATTCGTACAAAAAATATATTCACATAATGAAGATTGTAGTAAAAGACGAACATGGAGACAACTTGGATATTTTTTTTCACAATTCCTTGTTTCCAATCAACCTTTAATTTTAATTCAATGCTATTGATATATTTAAAAACCTTTAACCAAGTTTAAGTAAATGGCAGTATTCCTTTTTTTAAAGAACACGTGAATTACATATTAAAAACACATATAGCTCTTTTTCAAGGATTATAGAAAAACCTTTAAAAATATTATACAAGAAATTCAGGACTTCTGACCCTATTCAGTAGAGGTGGAGAAACATCGATGAAAACATCGATGCATCGATGTTTTTGAAATGTTTGGGAACATCGATGTTTTGTGGGGAAACATCGATGTTTTTGTCACATTACTAAAGAAAGGAAAGAAATCTTTAATTTTTTTTTAAAGGATTTTTTTTTTTTGTTTTCTTGAAAACATCGATGTTTTATCGATGTTTTTATGAAAATATCGAAAAACTTCGATGTTTTTTTCCATCGATGTTTTTTATTTAAACATCGAAAAACATCGATGTCTGCAAACATCGATGTTTCTCCACCTCTACTATTCAGGCAAATTAAATATTCAAGAGCCGAAAGTTAATTTAAAAGTTAAGAATAGGTAAGAATTTTAAAGTTTAAGAGTTAAAAATTTTATTATTTGATTTTTAAATAAAAATTAATATATAATTATTATATTTGATTTTTATTATATTTTAATTATATTTTAATTTTTATTTTTTAAATCACTTTTAAGAGTTAAAATTGACATTTATTTAAAAAATCGTGAAAAAAAGTTTATTCTAATTTTAAATTCCCCGTAAAAATATACCATATGTGTATTTTTCCCGCACTTCCCTGACTATTTTTAGACCATTGATTTTTATTAAATCATAACTCTTATTTACGGTCCCTGGTTAAAATAAGAGTTGAATCTCTTTTTCCCTTAAATATTTTAGTTTTTTAATGCTTTGAAATAAACGTCATTTTTTCTGATATCTGTGTGACATTTACCAACACTCGCAGTGTCTCCATGCTTGCCCTGCTGGTCACACCAAACGAGGAAATAAAAAAAAAAAAATATTTTTATTTGTTTGCATTTGTAATATGTCCACGCGATCCTCATTCGGCGATGATGAGCAGCAGAAAGTGCCCCGCATCATGACCTTCCGTCCCAGCTTCGAGGAGTTCAAGAACTTTTCCTCCTACATAGAGTACATGGAGTCCCGCGGAGCACACTTAGCCGGCCTGGCCAAGATCCAGGTAAGCTTTAGCTGGTCAAATGCCAAGCTTTTCCGACTAATTGCCTGATGTGCCACAGCCGCCGGCGGAATGGGTGCCCCGCAGGGGCGGCTACCATATAGATAACATCAATATGACCATTCCGGCGCCCATAAGTCAAGTGGTCACAGGGTAAGTACCTAACCCAACGCAGACGTCGTGCGCCCGTGCTGTAATCCAATCTTCCGGCTTAAAGGGCCCACGGACTGTACCAGCAGATTAACATTCAACAGCGCCGGGTGATGACCCTGCGCCAGTTCATGGAGAAGGCCAACTCCGAGCTGTACCAGACGCCGCGCCACTTCGACTACGAGGACCTGGAGCGCAAGTACTGGAAGAACATCACCTACATATCGCCGCTGTATGCAGCAGACGTCAAGGGGACGCTGAGTGACGACGACCTGGAGGTGTGGAATATCGGGCGCCTGGACACCATTCTCAACCTGGTCAATACGGACTACAACATCATCATCGATGGCGTGAACACGGCATACCTGTACTTTGGCATGTGGAAGAGCTCGT
>VNJO01009613.1:0-14526 GCA_008042535.1 Drosophila tani | reverse complement strand
ATTATTTAATTACGTTTTGTAATGTTCAGGGTTTATTTATTTGTATTTAATTGACGAAGCGGTGGGCTACATTTTGTAGGTTATATTTTCCCAGTTCTTCGGCGGGAGCAACCTATCCCTCACTGCCTGAGGGCCAGTACGCACACGCTCCTGGTAAAACTGGATCACCATTTGGGGAATCTTCAGGTTGGCCACCTGCGCGGGCACCTTTTCGACCTCTGCAACGCCCTTAAACTTGACATCGAAAAAGAGAATCCCATTGGTGTCCGAGACCTCAAGAATCTTCTCCGCCACCAGGCCGCGATCAAATGCCGAGGCTCCCGACGACAGCTTCTCATCCATTGTGGTGCCACTAGGGGGTCCTAAGGAAAGGGGATTGTTACGATTAATATAATTACTAATTAATTAATGAACTTACCCTTGGTGCTACTGTCCGGTTCGACCTTCTTGGCAGCCGCCTAGGGAAAATGGCAAAGAGAGATGTGATCAGACAGAGCTTGAGCTGGAGCAGCTCGAGGAGTACCACTTACCTTGTCCGTGAGACGCTGCTCGAACTGCTGGATGAGTTTCTTGCAGTCCAGGAGCTCCTCAATTTCCCAAGTGCTATAGGAGTGAGCGTAGCCCTTCCACTTGATGAAGTACTCCACCATTCCCATGCGCACACGCTTGTCCAAGATCTCTTCGGCCACAAAAACCATTTTTCGCTACTAATTGAGACAAGTCTGCGCAGCCGCAACCCAAAATGTGCTTTCCAAAGTGACGCCGTTGCTGCCAGCCAGTGTTGGGAAACGTTGCAAAGCGTGCTTGGCTTAAAACGTGTAAGTGCGAGTGAGACGACTATAGCGTGTGTGGCCTGTGTGACCGTAGTAACCCAACGCTTTGTCAGCCGACGAGACTACCTTGTATAGAAGACTCAGGGTTGTGACTAAATCTCGATAATCAGAGTTGGTTACACTGATTGTCAAGAGCTTATTTACCTCGTGGCTTGCCGCATATCCGGTCATCAAAAAAAAGCAATAAAAAATCTAACAATGGGCAAAAACAAAAAAGAACGGAAGCACTCCTTTTCAGCGAGCCATGGATCCCAAGACGTAAGTCCAATCGAAGTGCCCCCCTTACAATAGTTTTAGAACATGATCGATTCCAGCGCAATGAACCGCCACGCAAAATGGCAAAAGAGACCCCGGCTGTGGATGAAGGCAAAAAAGCTTCCGATCTAAAAGTTGTGGAAATTTTTGAAGTTCTCCCAACACCGGAGACCCCGGCTTTGGAGGACGTAAAGACCCCTTCCGGCCAAGGAGACGAAGCTCTCCCGAAAAAGGAGACCACGGCTTTGGAGGCCGTAAAGACCCAAGGAGACGGCCAAGGAGACGAAGCTCTCCTAAAACCGAAGACCCCGGCTTTGGAGGCCGTAAAGACCCAAGGAGACGGCCAAGGAGACGAAGCTCTCCTAAAACCGAAGACCACGGCTTTGGAGGCCGTAAAGACCCCTTCCGGCCAAGGAGACGATGCTCTTCCAAATCCGGAGACCAAGGCAGTGGCTGCCGAGGTATCGGCTTCGGGCTCGAAAGACGAAATTCTCCCTAAGCCGGAGACCCAGGTTGTGGAGGCCGAGGAATCGGCATCTGTCCCAGAAGACACAGTCCTCCCAAAACCGGAGACGCCGACCAAAAAGTGTGCTTCGGGTGCAGAAGACGTAAGTAAAACGTAAGCTCTTATAAAGACTTTATCCTTAACACGTGGTGAATTTCAGGAGACTCCAACTGAGGTGGAGGGCCGGGGCTGGTGATTCCGCCGGAGATGGGCCTGAAGTTGTGGCCGATGTTACTCCCGATCTTGAGGAGTAGAGGGCTTAAGCCCAATAGATTTTAAGATTTACACATGTTAACAAGCATTTACATAAGTGGATGGCGCCTGGATAAGAAACCGCCCGGCCCAAATAAACTACAAATGATTTAATTATTTTTTGTAATGTTCAGGGTTTATTTATTTGTATTTAATTGACAAAGCGGTGGACTGCTTTGTAGGTTATATTTTCCCTGTTTGCATTCTTCGAGAAGCTTCGACGCGCGCCACCTATTCATCATTGTCCGAGGGCCATTCAAGACGCTCCTCGTAAAACTGGGTCACCATTTGAGGAATCTTCGAGTCTGCCACCTGTGACGGCACCTTTTCGACCTCTGCGACGTCCTTGAACTTGACAATAAAAATTGGATTCCCATTGTTGTCCGTGACCCCAAGAATCTCCTCCGCCACCAGGCCGCGATCAAATGCCGAGGCTCCCGACGACAACTTCTCATCCATTGTGGTGCCACCAGGCTCTAAAGAAAGGGGATTGTTACGATTAATATATATATATTGTTTTTATTACAAGATTGTTTTTGTTCTTAAAAAAGAAGTTATGATAATTTTTTAATGCCAAAAAATGCGCCCCACGAAAAACCAGGCTGATTATGCCGGCGGCTTGGCTGGCGGTGCTGCTGCGTCTGCGGCTCTTGACTAGGACCAGGTTCGCCGGCGGTGTCCTGACTAGTGGGTGTCGATACCACCTCAAATATTGGCTTGCCACCTGTCCCAATTATAACTTGCGTTAATTCACGCAGCTCACTCTTGAGGGCGGCATTACGTTCCTCCAGATTCTCCAGTTTGGTCTGCTGTCGCGTGTTCTGCTTTTCCAGCTTCTTGAGGCTGGCCTCCTTCTCGTCTAGCTTCACTTGCTTGTACTCGATGGTTGTGAACAGGTTTCGGAACTCCTCGTCCCGTACGGTCTGCTCCCCGATTAGCTTGATAAGGGCCATGTCTCTCTTCGCCACTTCTGCCCTCAACTCCTGCTCGCTCTCTTGCATGATCCGGATCTTTTCGGAGCGCATGGCTAGCTCCTCTCGGAGGCCCTCGAGCTGCACTTTCATCCTGTCCACATCCTCGCGGAGCTCAGCTTCTGCTTGGCAATGGATGTCGACTTTGTCGTTTGCGAGCTCTAGCTCTTTCTGAAGCTCCTGAATTGTTTTTAAGTTTACCTGCTTATGTATGCTGGCGATCGTGTTTTGAGCCTCCTTATTTTTCTGGAGCTCCTGAATTGTTTTTGAATCGACCTTCTGCTGCTTATGTAGGCCTGCGATCGTGTTTTGAGCCTCCTTAAGCTGACGCTCCAAATACTTTGAGTGCTTCAGCTGCTTTTTTACTTTGTGGTTGGCCCGCTTCAGGCCAACGTTCGTGTGCTCCAAGCTCTCGACCATGTGCCCGAAGTCAGCCTTGGCCACATTCAGCTTAGCCTTTAGTTGCATAATGGCTCCGTCTTTGCTTCTGTGGGTGGCCCTGTTCTCTGCCAGCTGAAGTCCCTGGTCGAAGACGGTACCCTCACTGTCTATCAGCTTCTCCTCCAATGCGCTGATTGAGTCCCATCACCTCTTTGGTCAAAATAGTCTCGAGGACTGTGGGCCCAGAAGCACGCTCAGGCTGAGGCTGAGGCTCAGGTTCCACTTTGTACGAGCTTGTCTTGATACACCTTCGCTTCTCGGAGGCCACTGGCTGCGTCTTGCTATCCTGACGATCCTGCTTTCCCTTGGAGATTGCCGGCTTTGACAGGGAACCGCGATCGGTGCTGGAGCTTCGCTCTGGCTTGCGATCCTGCTTTCCAGCAGGCATTGCCAGACGATCCTTGTTTCCCTCAGGGATTGCAGGTTTGGGCGGGGACCCGAGATCGGACCTGGACTTTCGCTCCGGCGAAGGGTTGGGCTTCTGCACACGGCTG
Organism: Drosophila tani; assembly: GCA_008042535.1. NCBI lineage: Eukaryota > Metazoa > Arthropoda > Insecta > Diptera > Drosophilidae > Drosophila > Drosophila tani. The sequence goes on along the minus strand of VNJO01009613.1, from coordinate 10,775 downwards.
CTTGTCGGGATGAGACTCACTGATCGCCTCAAGGGTGGGAGACTTGTGCTGAGTCGATACCCCGATACCCGATGGTTGGCAATATGGTCACAAATAGAGCCACTACTGGGAGTAGGACGAGGTGGTATTCCTCGCCTCAAGGGTGGAGGACTTGTGCTGAGCCGATACCCCGATACCCGATGGTTGGCAATATGGTCACAAAAAGAGACACTACTAGGAGTAGGACGAGGTGGTTGGAACCTTCTGACTATTTTGCATCGCCATTGACTATTCATGTTAGCTAAGTGAATTTTACAATAACGAAATAAATTTGGAAAATTTGTATGAAAATTGTTCAGTGTACAAAATAGCTAATGTATTAACCCTTCTGAGTTTGGAGATATACTGAATCTGAACAATAAGTTGTGAACTCAGCTTGACATTCGAATGTCATGGCCCGCTGGGACAGGTCGACCGAAATTTAAGAACATTAAAGGCATTGTGCTTTTTTCTATATTTCTAATAAGTTTTGACTTCACAAAAATCGACCGATTTTTTGTAATAATTAAATTTGCTAAATTTGACAATAGGAATTTTAATATTTCAGGATTGAAAAACATACGATAACTTTTGTTTTTAATTTTTATTTTAAACTGCTTGTCAGTATTAATTATAAAGTTAAAAAATAATCATTCAATTTAAACATTTTTTGAATATAGTGACATGTGTGATCAGAAAAAATTTATTTTGATCTCTAATATGCAAATGCTGAAAAGTGGAAACATATGTAAATGTGAATTGAAGCATATGAAGTGTGATCATGCATTTTTAAATTACAATAAATGATGTGGCACGCACGTGGCCTTTATTTTCTTTAGGAAACCTCTTAGTTAGTGGCATCCATCTTGGAGCACATGAGCACAAGCTTGTGAGCTAAGCGGCAGCCAAAAGGAGCACGAGATGGCCTTTGGCAAAATGAACAAGCTGGACCACGTGGTGGGCATTGCAATTGTTTGGTTATGTTCGCCCCCCGAACCGAGAAAAGTCGTTCTAACAATATGCTCCCCCTGGCAAACATATCCTAAGCAGCAGAAGATTTGGCCAGGAGTGCAAATGGCGTCATCGACACCTTGGGGTTCCTTGCCGCTTGGCCGGGGGCTTCTACTGACATCAGCTGCTGCCACCACGAGATCCAGGGCAGCTTCCACACCAAGTACGGCCTGGACAATTCGGCTGTGAGCGGATATGTGGACACCTATTGTTGCGAACACCAGCACGTGCCCGGGTGTCGCTTTCGCCACTAACCCGCGGAGCTATGAATGATCAGCTTTGACTGACGGCGCTGCTATCCGGTGTTCTTGCTGCTATCCGAAGCTACTTTTATTACTCCTTTGTTTCTTTATAAGAAAATAAATTATACATTTATTATACAAATTATACAAACGCAGAAGTTTATGTTTCTCACCACACACGTGGCACGTGATGATGCCTGCAACCTGAAAAACGTGTTTTTCTGCTGCATGTAACTATCTGTAACTGTAATTGTTGAAAAAAAGGCGACACATTTATATTTGCTTTGAAGTTTTATGCAAGTCGGGGTTTTTTATTCAGTGGATGCACTTGTGTAAATGCTTGTTAACATGTGTAAATCTTAAAATCTATTGGGCTTAAGCCCTCTACTCCTCAAGATCGGGAGTAACATCGGCCACAACTTCAGGCCCATCTCCGGCGGAATCACCAGCCCCAGACTGCTCGCCCTCCACCTCAGTTGGAGTCTCCTGAAATTCACCACGTGTTAAGGCTAAAGTCTTTATAAGAGCTTACGTTTTACTTACGTCTTCTGCACCCGAAGCACACTTTTTGGTCGGCGTCTCAGGTTTTGGGAGGACTCCGTCTTCTGGGACAGATGCCGATTCCTCAGCCTCCACAACCTGGGTCTCCGGCTTAGGGGGAATTTCGTCTTTCGAGCCCGAAGCCGATACCTCGACCTCCAAAGCCGTGGTCTCTTTTTTCGGGAGAGCATCGTCTTGTTGGCCGGAAGGGGTCTTTACGGCCTCCAAAGCTTCGTCTCCCTGGCCGGAAGGGGTCTTTACGGCCTCCATAGCCGGGGTCTCCGGTGTTAGGAGAGCTTCGCCTCCTTGGCCGGATGGGGTCTTTACGGCCTCCGAAGCCGGGGTCTCCGGTTTTGGGAGAGCATCGCGTCCTACGGCCTCCATAGCCGTGGTCTCCGGTGTTGGGAGAACTTCAAAAATGTCCACAACTTTTAGATCGGAAGCTGCTTTGCCTTCATCCACAACCGGGGTCTCTTTTGCCTTTTTGCGTGGCGGTTCATTGCGCTGGAATCGATCATGTTCTAAAACTATTGTAAGGGGGGCACTTCGATTGGACTTACGTCTTGGGATCCATGGCTCGAAACGGAGTGCTTTCGTTCCTTTTTTGTTTTGCCCATTGTTAGATTTTTTTTGCTTTTTTGTTCACGTCCGGATATGCGGCAAGCCACGAGGTAAATGGGCTCTTGACAGTCAGTGTAACCAACTTTAATTTATCGAGATTTAGTCACAACCCTGACTCTATTATACAAGGTTGTCTCGTCGGCTGACAGAGCGTTGGGTTATTACGGTCACACAGGCCACACACGCTATAGTCGTCTCACTCGCACTTACACGTTTTATGTACCAATGAGGGGCTTATTTTGCCACCAAAACCACCTTGTCTAAAATTTATCATGGCCACAACTCCAGAACACAGTGTGGACGAGCGAAGCCGCAGCTTTTCCTAACAGTGGCAAAGCACATTTCGCGTTTGCGGACATATTCATCCAATAAAAAGATTTCCCTGCACAACCGTGCAGTTACCGTGAAAGACTCCACCTTCTAGGGATACGTTTACAGCCCACAACCGCAGAACGCAGTATTGACAAGCGAGCGAAGCCAAGCTCGCTTTGCAACGTTTCCCAACACTGGCTGGCAGCAACGGCGTCACTTTGGAAAGCACATTTTGGGTTGCGGCTGCGCAGACTTGTCTCAATTAGTAGCGAAAAATGGTTTTTGTGGCCGAAGAGATCTTAGACAAGCGTGTGCGCATGGGAATGGTGGAGTACTTCATCAAGTGGAAGGGCTACGTTCACTCCTATAACACTTGGGAACCTGAGGAGCTCCTGGACTGCAAGAAACTCATCCAGCAGTTCGAGCAGCGTCTCACGGACAAGGTAAGTGGTACTCCTCGAGCTGCTCCAGCTCGAGCTCTGTCTGATCACATCTCTCTTTGCCATTTTCCCTAGGCGGCTGCCAAGAAGGTCGAACCGGACAGTAGCACCAAGGGTAAGTTCATTAATTAATTAGTAATTATATTAATCGTAACAATCCCCTTTCCTTAGGACCCCCTAGTGGCACCACAATGGATGAGAAGCTGTCGTCGGGAGCCTCGGCATTTGATCGCGGCCTGGTGGCGGAGAAGATTCTTGAGGTCTCGGACACCAATGGGATTCTCTTTTTCGATGTCAAGTTTAAGGGCGTTGCAGAGGTCGAAAAGGTGCCCGCGCAGGTGGCCAACCTGAAGATTCCCCAAATGGTGATCCAGTTTTACCAGGAGCGTGTGCGTACTGGCCCTCAGGCAGTGAGGGATAGGTTGCTCCCGCCGAAGAACTGGGAAAATATAACCTACAAAATGTAGCCCACCGCTTCGTCAATTAAATACAAATAAATAAACCCTGAACATTACAAAACGTAATTAAATAATTTGTAATTTATTTGGGCCGAGGCGTGTTTTTGTGGACGGATCTGGATTTTGTGAATGGTGGTGCCAGATCCTGGTCACTGCTGGCGCTGGCTTTGGCAGGAATCCTTAGGGCCTTGGATGCTCCTCGGATTGCTGGCCTGGAAGGTGTAAGAATTGTGGAGGTCGCTGCAAATTGAATGAAATTTTCTTATTTCCACCAAAACAAGAGGTCACATGTTTGCCAGGGATGCTTAGATAGGAACTTTTACGATCCAGGGATGGCGAATAGATTATTTCACGGAATAGAAAAATACAAATTTTTCAGAAACGCGTTCGGTATTGGATAAATATTAGTTCCACACTTAAAAGTTAAAATCTTTAAGCACCTATTGTTTAATTTATTTATTAATTTCAGTTATTTTTCCAATTTAAGTGTGACCAGGGCTGTCAACCTTTAATTTGCCATCCCTGCTTTGCCAATTTGAAAGACAAACCACGTGCTGTGCCAGTACTATTTTCGTTTGGCAAGAAACTCCAAAAAACCAAGAAAGAAGCGAGATGGATCAGTGGTCGAGTTCCAAAACTTTGGAGTTCACCTATTCCTTGATCGACGACGTGATCGCCAACGTGCTCCCCGATTTTCACGACGAGGGCGCTGACCCGTTGGCGCTGCAGCAATTGAAGGCAATGTGGCGCTCCAAGATGCACCAGGCCTCGGCAGTCGTCCCAACCACGCCGATGCCCAACAAGGCCAGGAATTCGGGAAGCATCAAGATCAAGAGGGATGCAGCCAAAGCTGGCAGAAGCGGCATCATCAGCGGCTCCTCCAGCAGTAAGGTCAAGGAAAGGGCACTGCCCAAGGTGTCCGCTGGTGGGTTCCCTCTAAAGATCAAGTGGGTGTGGCAGCCGATCAAGGTGCCCCAAATCAAGGTGCCCCAAATCCCCCTTCCGCTGCGCTCGTCCAGCAACCGGCTGAAGCTGCGCGGGAAGATGGTTGTGGCACGCCCGAAGAATCTATCGACGGCCCGGCAACTGGATGGTGGTCTGTCACCCATCGAGGAAGAGGAAGAGAGCTCGGACGATGAGCCCGAGGATCTGCAGTTTGGGGTGGAGGCCAAACGCGAACTGCTCGACGATGACGGTGAGTCTCTGAACAGTGACGACGACCCCATCGAGGAGGATGCCACCGACGAGGCCTCGTTCCAGGCGGAGAATGTGATCATCTGCCACTTTGACAAGATCAGTCGTATCCGCAACAAGTGGAAGTTCCAGCTCTCCAATGGCATAATGTACATCAACGGCAAGGGCTATGTGTTCAAGGAGTGCAGCGGCAGGGCCTCGTGGTAGGAGCAGCAGGAGCAGCAGGAGCAACAGGAGCAGCGGAAGCAGGAGAGGAAAAATATGAGACCATATGAGAGGAAAATATGAGAAAATATGAGATTTAAGTTAAAGATATCAGCGAATAATTTTGAAGGAGGCATTTAAGCTAAGAATATATCCATAAACACGTGTAATACTGGCTTAAGATAATGAAATCTAATGGATGTTATTTATGAATAATAAGAAAATATATATGTATGTTCGAGCAGGAGTAAAGTGAAGTATCGGTCTGAAGCCTGGTTAATAATATATGTTCGTTTATAATATTATTTAAGGCACTCGTCTTGTTCATATATTTTCATTTAACATAAACCGCAAAATTCGAAATATATTTGTAATAATTTTGTTTATTTATTAAAAATTAAATTAAATTTTCCTTGAAGTTCAAAAAGTATTAAAGTTTCTCGTCGCAGTTAAATTTATTTAGTTTTAATTAATTTTATATAATTTTCAGCTGCTAAAAATGCATTTGTAGGCTTCTCTTTCATGATCTTTGGATCCCCACATCATTTATTGTAATTTAAAAATGCATGATCACACTTCATATGCTTCAATTCACATTTATGTTCCCACTTTTCAGCATGTGCATATTAGAGATCAAAATAAATGATTTCTGATCACACATGTCACTATATCCTAAAAATGTTTAAATTAAATGATTATTTTTTAACTTTATAATTAATAAAGACAAGTAGTTCGTATTTTTAATGTCTAAAATTAAAATGAAAAACAAATGTTATTGTATGTTTTCAATCTAAATATAAATATACTACTTGTGTATATTTCATTACTACTATTTAAATTAAACTAAAAAATCGAAAATAATTAGTAAGTACAACAATAATTAAATTTTGTTTATGGTCCGATTCCGGTCGTCCCTAATTTAATTGTGGAACATTCTTTTTCGCCATCCCTGGAACATTAAAATTCCTATTGTCAAATCTAGGCATCCCTGGTTTATTGTTTATGAAAAAATCACTCGGATATTACTGCGATCTGCACCATCCTCATACGTTCTTGTTCAGGGAAAGCCTGAGAAAAGCGCCAAACAGTGAAGATTCTTACAGATGGATAGCCGCCAACCAGTGCAATGAGTGCCAACAATGCAGTGCCTTCCAGGTCTCCGTCAACAACGCGTTCGTGGAATTGAAACCATTGTCCGGGAAGTATATTTTCCAAAGCCATTGGGATGCGCAGCCGAACAAAGCCTAGCTGAGGCCACAATCAGCCCTCAGCAAGATTCTCCACAAAAACCATGCCCGCTCCGGTTGCGTCTGGGCAAGCACAGGTAAGACGGCGTCAGTGTTGTGCCTTGGCGCAAGCAAGAACTCTGAAGCCGACAGGTCCTCTCTCAGCCTTTTCTTTCTTCTTTCTTTTACCCATCGCTTGTCTATTTCTCATCTTTTTTAAACTTTTCCTTCCATTAACCTCATTCATTAACCTCAGCCATGCTCTTAACTATTTGTCTTTTAAATTTTCTGCACTTTATTTTAAAATTTGACACTTCTCACTATTATTTTATTTTATTTCAAACATAAAACATATAAAACATATTAATATAAAATCATACAAACATATTTTTGGGCATTCATAAGGGCTTTTCGAGAAAACGGTCAACCAGGGCCGAAAACTAAAACGTTCATTATTATCGTATTTTTGTTTGTATGTTTGTAAAAACACGTGAAATCCAAAAATTTTCATAATACAATAGTATATTTGAGTGTTTTCATGTGCAAACCGGCTAAAAAACTGAAAAAATTATTAAAAATTATTAATTATTAAATTATTAAAATTATATTTAATTATTTCGCATGCATAACATAGAAAGTCTGCACTTTTTCTACTAAATCTTCTCATTAAAATTTATTAAGAAGAAAATAAAAGGTTTTTCAAAGATATATGAAGTTAATTATAGGATATTATTAATCCACAGAATATAATATAATGGAAATAATTTCTTGTGAGTACGCTCGATAGAAAGCTACATTAATTATCTTTTAAAGTAAATTTATCGCTTTAGAATATTCCGTTTCAATTCGCAGATTTTAGTATTTTACTAGATCAAACCAAAGTCGACTTTAATTTGGTTTTTTGCAAATATTATGAAAACTAAAACTCGATGAACAACATAAGTTGCATTGAACATAGGACTTACAAAAAACTATCGAAAAACTAAATCAAAGATTGGGAAAACGTTTATATTCTATCTTTTTTTGTGCTGTGTTAAACGTGGAAATGCCCATATGTACTTTCATTCCAAATCCCTATAATTATAAAATCGATAAGTAATTTTGACTGATAAAAATGATCCTTCCGGATTTAAATTTCAGGAAACGATTGGATTGTAATTAATCGATTGACCTAATTGGAGGAGAGCGCCTGCAATCGATAGCCACAGTGATGCCACCTGGCGCGTGGATCCTGCGCAGTGGACAACCCAGTGCGGTGTCAACCCTGCGTTCGCAACCCCCCCGAAAGAAAGCTAAGGGTTCGGATCGCTCTCGCTCTCGCTCTCCCTCTCTCTCTGTTTGTGTGTGTTTTGGGCCCTTACTACGTTTGTGTTATGGTTTTTCCTGGCTTTCCGTGTGGGGCCCAACCACCCCCCACCAGGCGGGAGAGGAAAAGCTAGTTCGAGTGCGAGTGCCGCTGCTGCTGGTGCTTGGTGCTGGTGGTGCTGTTGCTGTCAGTTGGTCCTAGCGTTGGTCCCGGATTCCTTCCTCGTCCTGGCGAACTCCCGGAGAACTCATCGTGGCCGCAGCAAGATGCAGAACTTGGGGCTCTAAGTGGACTTTGCCAACTGCAATCGAAGTGCAAGCAACCTAAAGCGGCGGAAAAGCGAGCAAGGAAAAGCGAGCGGAGGCAGCTGGAAAAATCGCATTGCATTCTTTCGGGCGCACAAAGAAAATGAGCGCAAAGGTATGGAAAAGAGCGCGCCTCTCTGTGTGCGTGTGTGTGTACGATTGTGTGTGTGTGTCCTGGCGAGTGAGTGTGCGTGTGCGATATAAACAATGCTGCTTCCAAAGTTGTAATTGCCTTTTGCCGTTGAACAATTGCACTGCAGCCACGCCACGCCCCCTCCGAAAGCCCCCAAAAAGCGGGCTGCAACATCCCACCCCTGTGATCCGTTGGCCGTGGCCCTTGGTATACATAAATTGCAGGGACTGCACCATAAATTCAGCTCAAGTCAACCTCCCCCCCGTAACCGAGAGTGATTTCCAACATATGTTATGGTAGTCGGGATACAGCGAAACCCCCCAGGGATGTAGATGCAACACCCTTACCTACCATTGGCCACAGAAATCCCATCTGGTGGCCATAAAAACCGTTTATTAACTCCGAGAATTCCCAGAATCGACTATTGAGTTCGGTTTCGTTGGAAATGACATTGTCGCGTTTCATCCAAGCTGGGATTACCAGGAAATTGTGGTTCCTTTCATGAGCTATTAGTGGGGATTTATGGTTGCATTGTGAGTTTAAAATGTTGAAAGAGGGAAAAGTTTGTGTACAAAATATTTACTTATTTTTATAATAATAAATAGAATACCATAATATGTAGGTGTTCCATCGTATTTTCCTTCTTATCATCCCTGTATAAGCTTACAGAACCGAGCAACCAGTGTCCCTTTAGGGCATGCATCAAGGTGCAGCATGCCGTGAGGTTGAGCTGGAGTAATTGGGCTGTTCTTTGGCTGTCTGTAGTAGCAATCGTTTGTTATAAATGGAAATTTGGAAGTATATATACAAAACTGGTGTGTTTTTTGTATATAAATATTTTATAAACATTCATTTTATCAAAATCCATCGATTATAGCTATTATATGAACAGTTATCAATATTTCTAGTTTAATATAGATTAGATTCCATGTTTGAAAAATACTTAAAAAGGTGGCTTTACCCTTAAGCGAACTCTTGTAGATTTCCCCCTTAAAACTACTCATTTTTTTCAAGAGTTTCCTCCTTATTTTTTTTTGCAATTTCTTACCAATTGTATTTGCCAGTTCGCTTTGGGCCTGGCCCACAAGGAGCCCTCGCTGGGCTTATATGCCCGTTAATGTCTGTTTACATTCAACAATCCGCTGACTGTCAATGCAGGGCAGTGTGAGTGTGCAATTTGTGTTTACATTTCGGCAGAATCGCTGCTGGCAAAGACTTTGGCCCAATCCATCCATAATAGATGGCAAGGCAAAATATGGCAAAATAAATGCGAAAAAGAAAAGGGGGGAGTGGGAGGAAAAAAAAGCAGAAACTGCGCAACAGTTTTCACTTCGGCTGCCAGACCAACGCGCGTTGATGGTGATAAATTGAATGCCCTGCCCACGAATTGTAAGCCAATACTGGGTACATAGCATACAGTGGGCACTGGCCGAGATGGACAGAAATACTATATTAAATTGTACAGCTTCTTTTTAGGCCATAAAGGGCAACGCGGCGTATGAGTGATATGTGCCAGGGAGTCCTGTTCGGTTCTAAGCTTACATCACGCGACTAGGCGGGGAGTCTTCTCTGATTACCAGAAGGAGACTCATTAATATCGGGCATAAATGACACCGATCAGATGCCAAAAATCGAGAGTATATATGTTATATGAAGCCCCTGGAATAGTATAATGGAAATGCACATAAACAATGGCCAATGATGCACACACATTAATTGGGAATTGCTTTGCGTTAATTGAATACATATTTTCCTCCCCCATCCCGGTACTATATATACATATATCGGCATATATCTGCCACCCGCTCGCCGGCACACACACACACCGACAACTCAATTAATTTGTGTACAATGCAAAACTATTCGATTCTGGGTCTGGGCAATGGGGAATGGGGAATGGGAACTCGGCGTCTGCGACTCGGGGGCTCGGTTCCTGGGTGGAAGCTCCGCGAGCTCTCGGGTCTCGGTCTCCTCAGTGCACAGCCAACGGTCATGGGCTGAACACGGAATAATCGCCGCCGCCGCATTCCGTTATCGTACCGCTGCTCATCCCGCCGGAAAGTCGAAAGCCGAAACTGGAAAGCCAAAAAATAAAAACAGCGACGCACATTTTCCCCCGGTGTTTCTGAGTATCTCCGAGTACCTTTTGGGGGTTCGAAAAAGGCGCAGAAAATGTGGCTCTCCGACTGCCGTTCGGTAGGTTGAGTTCTGACACTGATATGTGCATCGGATCATCTATATCTATGTGCATATCTGTATAGATGTGGCTTAGGCAGATCTTTGGACAGATGTGAGAGCCTTTAAATGCTGACAAGTGGTTGGAAATGATAGGGAAGGTTAACCCCTGTTTGAGCAGGAGGAGAAGTCAAGAGTTTTGGGTCTCCTTTGTATTTAAATTAGAAAAAAAAAAATAATATTAGTTTCCTTTTATAAAAAAAATGTTGACAAAAAATTAAAAAATAATATAGATTCATAAACAAAATCAAATATTTCTGGTGAAATTCGGGCCCTAAATACAATAGTTTGTGACAACAATTGATAGTTTAGCGATAAGATACCCGCTTTGTTATCACTAGTATCAGATAAAGATAATAAATATTTGGTAAAAAATATATGCGCACAAGTTCAAGATGATCTGTGACACAAGGGTTAAGAGCAACACTTTTGAATACAACAGAAAATATCGGAGCAGTCGGGGGGTGAGAGAAAAATAAAGCACAAGGCGCTGAGTGAGCGCTAAAGAACACACCATATACACCCAAGCG
>VNJO01009611.1:0-14196 GCA_008042535.1 Drosophila tani | reverse complement strand
TTTTTTTTTTTTGCTTTATTTTCATCCTTAGGGTCTTAAAAATGTGTAGTGAAAAGGATATTGCGCTATCGAATTTATTATACGAGTTATAGCGAATTAGGTCGGACGAGCATTGTGTAGACTTCTATTGACAATAACGTATTTCAGTTGCGTTTCATCGAACTTTAAACGTGTTTTTCTCGAAACACCTTTTTTTTGCGCGCTGTACACGATTCCGCTTGAACGCCTTGGCCGATTTTGACGATTCACGGCTTAAATTAAAGCTTTTTCAATTTAGGGGGCCTTCAAGAAGCGTTTTTTAAAAAAAAAATTTTAATTACTTATTTTTTAACGTTAAAGCAACACAAAACGAGGAAAAACAGGGTTTTTTGTTCAAAGAGCCGCCATTTTGGTTTAAAAGGGTTTTTTAAAAATCGGAAATCTATAAGGCCCCCCAAATTTCATCTAGTTTAAGAATTTTTTTGATTTTTGTGTTTCAGATCACTTGGGAGGGCTGCAGAGTGTACAGCGCACATCGGCTCTCGCTGCGGGTGGCTTGGATCAGCGAGGCCTACAGCCGCCATTTTGGATTATTTTTATTTGAAAAATTTTTGTATTATTCTTAAAATATATATTAATAAATGCCACAAAAAAAAATCATGAAATTCAGTTACGTTTTCAGGCTTTCGTAGTAGAACCTCCCCTTAATCTGCATTACAAGCCTATAACGTGGTTTACCAGCCAGTAAAGCATATGCATTACAACCCTATACACGTGGTATACCAGTCAGTAAAACACTGGCATTACAATCATATATCTGTGGTATACCTGTCAGTAAAGCACTGGCATTACAATCCTATATTTGTGGTAAACCTGTCAGTAAAACATCTGCATTACAATCCAATTTGCAAAAGTATATGGGACGGTAATACAGCACGAAGTGTGCTCGGTTAATCGACTACTTGCTCAATTCTAAGTAGGCCATTTTGAAGGTATAGCAGCAGAAAAGGCGGCCAAGCTTATAGAAAAGCATGTTGTAGTATGAATTCGAATGCTTACTGTATTCGAAGTATGACAGATGTAATCGGATCTCGAAGCCAAATTTGTGCCACTGGGCATATACCCAGCTTATAGAAAATGAATGCATGTTGTAGTAGAAAGAATTCGAATGCTTACTGCATTCTCAAATCCAAATTTGCGTCACTGGGCGTATAAGTACGCAGCCTTTTCACACTTCGTGCTGTATTACCATCCTTTATACTGTTGCATATATGATCGTAATGCAGATGCTTTACTGGCTGTTATACAATATTAATAGGATTGGAATTCAAATGCTTTACTGGCTGGTATACCACATATAATATATAGGATTGTATTGCAGAATGAACCGACTGGAAATAGTTTTATATTTTTATCAAAATATAAGATATTCGGCATACAGTTTTCTCAATATTTAATATATTAATTTTTAACTAAAACTAAACAAAAGAACAACACTTTAGTTCTTTCCCTATATTTTTTGCTTTTTCACCGAATTTTGTTTGCCATGCGACTTTTGTTGGTATTAAACGCACCACAATAAGTGGGTTGTAGCATCTGTCGTTCAACCCATGTTCTTTAACTGTATATACACGTAAGAAAAACAATTAGAAATTGATCAATTAAAAATCAGAATGTTTCGTGTTACTTACTAGATGAAATAATTATAATGCCAACGTATATTACGTTTGCTAAAGACACTTTTGAACATTATACACTTTCAAAACTTACTAAATCGTTATAAAAACCTGAAAACATTAATTTTCAAAACCAACCCGAAACACACTAATATTTGCAAATATTAATGTGACAGATGACAAGGCAAAATTATATATTTACAAAAACAACAAACACACACAGTCGCAGGTGCCGAACACAGAAATGATATAACAAAGAAAAATAATATTAGCCGAAGGATTGCCGAAGCTTTAACAGGCAGGAACAAAAACAACGCCCCATTATAGTCCTCTGTTCTAACAGCTGGAGAAACGATTTATTACGAATGTACCTTCGACGATGCATATTGTAGTGTTACCACATTCGGTAGTAGCAGGGTCGCGTCACTGGGTGTATAACAATATATTTATATATAGACGAAATCCGCTTGGTCAAGGGAGCTTTGCTTTTTACTCAAACCAAATCTATATTAGTCCCCAAAATAAATAGCAAATAGTTATTACCATTCTATAAGATGTCTTCAAAAAAAACTGTTCATACATTTCAGCAGTATATATGGATTTTAGTGATCTTTAATATGCAATTGGTGAAGTACAACCTTATGTTGTTCCTTTTTCTGAAAACAGTCAGTGCCCAAGATCCCGAACCTAATGGCACAACCTGGAGGGAAGGTTATGGAGGCCATGGGACAACGCATGAGCAAGTGGGACAGGTGCATTGGCCACTCCCTGAGTATACCCCTTACACTCCGCAAAGGAACTTTTCCAAAGATATCTTGTCTCATTCGTTTGCATTGTATCCCGTTTATAACTTCTCGCATATTCTTTTGCAATCCATTTTAACTGAGGATCCTATGTTACCACCGGGTAAGTGGCATCAACATCTAGATTCATTTACCTTCTAACAACAGTTTTGCAGGTTATGTGGTGGTAAAGGAGGGTGAAACGCAGCATTTGGGTCCTAAATTCAATAAAAACCAGTGGCGCAATCTTTTGAGGAGGAATTGGCTATTGCTTTTCGTTGTAATCTTTGTGGTGGCCTGCATTATAGTTTTACCCTTTCTTGGGTAAGTAAAATTCCAAATTATGAAAGGGTTCTTTAAAACTTATTTACTATATTTATTTAATGTTTAACAGTGTGTGTTACTGCTGTCTCTGCTGCTGCAGACGTTGTAAGCAAGGATGTCCTCCATGCACAGCCTTAGTGGATTACCGGCGACGCTGCTGCTGTGGTATCTGCTTGCTTTTGATGGTTCTTGGACTTATGTAAGTGTAAGAATCATTAAATTTGCAGAGTAGACAATAGGTTAAAAAAAAAATGTATTCAATATATTTTACAAATTTAATTAAAATAAGAAAAGTTTACTTCGGTAACCCGATATTTTTATACACTTTTAGTTTGTAATTATACCAAACCTTTCCAATAACATAAAGTCAACCGATTCGATCTTATGTTTGTATATAGTACTCATAAGGTTCATAAAACCCTGTCTATTATACTTATATATACTCAGATCTAAGAATATGTTGATTGGGTTCCGCAGGCATGCAGAAGGCATGCATATATTATTTATGGTTTGACCACTTGAGCTGCGAAGTGCATGCTCAGCATTCCCTTATATCGCGATCGGCTTGTGTATAAGCGATGGATCGTATTGCTTGCGCGCTGGAATGCTTATGCGATTCTAAGCGGTTTTTTAATGTACTTTGGGCATTTGTATATTTGTATTTGTTATACCCTTGCAGAGGGTATTATAATTTTGACCAGATGTTTGCAAAGCAGTGAAGGAGGCATCTCCGACTCCATAAAGTATATATATTCTTGATCAGCATCACCAGCCGAGCCGTCTGTCTGTCTGTCCGTCTGTCGGTTTCTACGCGAACTAGTCTCTCAGTTTTTGAGCTATAGAGCTGAAATTTTAAGCATAGTCTTATTTCTTTAGCACGCAGTATATATGTCGGAAAGGCCGAAATCGGATAACTATATCCTACAGCTGCCATAGGAATGATGGCGAAATTAATGTAAAAAAAATGTTAACTTCTCTGTTTTTCAACGTATTTCTATAAATTTTAAGATCTAGCAGTTTTTAATGGTTCTAGAATTACGGTTTTCATTTTTTTAAGATCGGACAACTATATCATTAAGCTGTCATAGAAGCGATCGGTCGATTTATATGAAAATGTAAAATTCTACATGTAAAATGTAAAAAGCAGAAGTTAGATCTCATTCTCGTTATAGATGTGCTCCGACTCACATTAGGTGGGCTGAGGCAAGGACAAATGCATTATAATATTATTTACATTAAATTCAAGGTACATTTCAACATATAACAAAAAAAAACGAGAAAGAAAGCTAACTTCGGTAAACCGAAGTTGGTATACCAAGTTGGAAAATCGAACCATTTTAGTAATGGTGAAAAAACATCGAATTTTGTAAATTTTAAATTTTACATGTAGAATTTTACATTTTCATATAAATCGACTGATCGCTTCTATGGCAGCCATATGATATAGTTGTCCGATCTTAATGAAAATAAAACCGTAATTCTAGAAACATAAAAAACTGCTATATCTCAAAATTTATAGAAATACGTTTAAAAACAGAGAAGTTAAAATTTTTATACATTAATATCGCCATCATTCCTTTGACATCTATAGGATATAGTAGTCCGATTTCCGTCGTTCCGACATATATACTACGTGCTAAAGAAATAAGACTATGCTGAAAATTTCAGCTCGATAGCTCAAAAAATGAGAGACTAGTTCGCGTAGAAACCGACAGACGGACAGACAGACAGACAGACGGACATGGCTAGATCGACTCGGCTGGTGATGCTGATCAAGAATATATATACTTTATGAGGTCGGAGATGCCTCCTTCACTGCGTTGCAAACATCTGGTCAAAATTATAATACCCTCTGCAAGGGTATAAAAACAGATCATTATACGACGAACATTAAACGCGACAATAGGTTCAGAGACTAAGTCGGACTTAACGGCAACAAGGACACCGCCGCCAATACGCGTTGCACGACAACATCTATAAATGACATAGTTACATTGGCATTAAAGGAGTCGCTTAGTTTTCTGGAGCACTAAGTGAAGGAGTCAGTGGCCCACGAACCTGAGGATTTATCTTGTCTACGTACTCGTGAACAATAGCATGATCTGGCCATACTGAAATATTAAGGACCTTATCAAAAAGAACATCAGAAAGTCCAATCTTAAACGAAGATATATCACGTCTTTGCTTAAAATTGAACTTGGCGACAGAAAATTCGGTGCCAGAACCACTCAGATTGCTACTCAAATGGGTCTTCACGTCGTTTTCAGAAGCGTCTGGGTTGAGTCTGGAGACAAAAATGAACTTTTGCGAGGAACACCAGCTAAAGCTGCCAGTCTCCTTGGTGCCACTCCAGAGAATGCTGAGTTTGAATTCAACGGTCCAACTGTCGGAGGTAACACAGGGTTGGCGTGAACAAAATTAGGTACGTCTGTAATATCCCAAGTTGCAGCCAACCGGGCGGATACAAGCGAAGCGTCTTTAAATGTAGCGGCTTGCGACGATATTGGTTGGTTATCGTCTACTGGTTAGAGACTATGAGAAATGCTGGAGTCAGTTAGTCTCGAGTTTGGGCCAGCGTTTTTTAAGGGTCCAGATACATCGTTTTCATCTTCAGAGCCGTCAGCTACGGCCAAAACGTTGTTGAGGTTCCATTTCCCGGGCTGAACAGCAAAGGGGGGTTGCAGGGTCTGTAATATGTAAATCGTTGTTAGTTCTTATACACTGTTTTATGTTTGGTAAGTGACTGCTATCAGTTTCAACGTTTTAAAGTGAGATTCCGTCGTCTGGAAACGGCTTAGTAAATCCTTGAAACTGTCCGCAAGAGACTGAAACTCCAGGTGAGTCTGCCGCATAAAAGCTCTCATTTTCTTTTTTATACGCATGCGGTTCGGGCACGTCCAATTCAAACCGACATAAGGACAAACGATCCGCAATTCGTGCACCAGTATACCTAACAGTAGAGTGCGGAAAGGTGATTTTGCGGCCATGGGTGCAAGTAGCGTAGCAGCAGGTACTCATTCTTATTGGTAAATAAGTTGAAAAATTATTGTAAATATTTCGTGGTGAAGAACCAAACAAAACAGAAGGCGACTAAAAGCTTTTGTCCAAGCTCCAAGAGCATGTAGTTGCTCAGCAACAACAACAACCACACGGTACGTTGGAAAGCGGTAAACGCAATGCTCAGCAGCAACAACAACCACACGATGCAATGGCAAGCGGTAACGCAATGCACAAGAAGAACAGCAGCGAAGCGTAATATGGATTTACTAAAACAGAATGATTGTTTTGCAAGATTATAGTCACTGGCTTTGATTAAAACGATCCAATTGTTTCAGATTGATACAGATCACGGAATTACTGACCGATCTCCAAAAATTTGGGCTTAGTGGAATAGATTTTCACTGAGACAACTTTGTATTAAGGTGGGGCTATAGAAAGCACGTCCAACAGTGACCTGTGCAAGAGGCGAAAAATAAACCAAAGTGTCACAATGTATTATCGGATTGTTATACCCTTTGATTTATGATAATGGTAGGGTAGATATGCTACAGTACAATATAAATGATGCATGCATATTCTTACATTCATGTTATTCTTACATTCTGCTATTTACATATGTTTATAAATGGGAACATTGACACTAATTTCAACAACTCTTCTCAATATTACCATATGTACATCTCAATACAATATTTACATAGTATTCACTTAAGCTCTATCACTTTCTAATGTTTCAGTTTTGAAAGATTTTAGTTAACATATTGACAGTAATATCGTTAGTTGATACATATTTCATTTTAATATCGCTTTTTGGGACAACTTCCCTAATGAAATGATACCCGATATCAATATGATATCAATATATATTTTTCGCAAAGTTCTAAGCCTTGAGATTGTGTCCGTAGATGATTGTTGGTGTATCCTTCTTTCCGCAACCGATCTCAATGACTAATGTCAAATGTTGCGCCTCTTGAACGCAATGTTTTCGGCTTCGTGCTGCTCAAATGAGCCCTCCTGATAACAGAAAAACAAAATATGTGTATGACCGTCGATGGCTAACATCGGCAGGCCAGTCGGCATCAACGTAGCACACTAAAGACAAATCTTGTTGGTGGGCGTTCCTGCCCCAACGCATGCTTAATGTCCAACACATGTTCGCCATGCGGGTGCAAATTTCGTTGGACCAGCTTCAACACCGAATGGTAAATATCCGGCCTTGAGGTAAAGGCAATCAACATTAGCTCTCCAAATGCAGACTGATATGCAGTTGGATGCGAAGGAAAACAATTCTCGTTGTTGCATACCTGAAATCCTGCATCTAAAGGGTTCGCTGTCCGGCTTCACTGTTCCAGACCATGTCGGTGCAGCATTTCTTTGACGTACAACGTCTGGTTCATTGTTATACAGTCCAACTCTCTTTCGCGTTCTATCTGCCAGCCCAAAAACTGAAACAGCTTGCCTTTGTCCACACATTCAAATCTTAAAGCTATCTTTGACTTGATCTCGATCAGGTCCGCTTTGTTCTGGCACGCTTGACGAAGATCATCGACATAAATAAGTATAAGACTCAAGTTACCATTTAAGACCTTTTTGTACAAACATTGTTCATATTGGCAAGACACGAATTCAATCCCTTGAAGTGCTGCATCAAAGGTGGCGTTTCACTATCGGCCTGCCTGTTTTAGTCCATATAAGGTGTGCGAAATAAGTGACCTTATAGGGGTAGCAACCTACTACCAAATCTTTCTGGTTGGACTTGACAAATTAAACTTAGGCTTTTACAAAAGGTTCAACTTAATCCCGCTAAAATTGTTGAAACGGAACTAAATTTTAGGATATCAATGTTAAGGTGGATTGATATGCAATTCATGTTAAATTAGAACTCATCTATTTGATCTTACAGTAACAGTTCAATAAACGAATATACATATTTTTAGATATGTGTATGTATATCACTCTCTCTGACGACCAATTTCTTAGGTGTATGTGTATTTACCTGACTGTTACTGAAAAACACCAATATCATGAACAAGTTTGCTTAAAATCTATTGAATGTAATTTGTGTGGAGTTACATAGACCCAGAGCGATATTTTAACCATTGCAATTCGTGTATCGTGAGAGCAAATGACAATGAGTTTAATACATTTAATCTACTTCGGCTGTTGTATCCAAACGATTAAGAGGGGAAACAAATCACACAGATCCCTCTGTGTGATTTGTAACCCCTCTTAATCGTTGTTCAGTTTCAGCAATATGTATATGCGATAACAAAAGGTAGCAATTATCAGGTCAAGCGCGAATGCATATTCTGCTGACATGAAGAAGTCGAACTGGGCAATGTTTCCATTTCTGCATAGATCATAATACACAATAACCCACATTTCTCTTTACAAACAATTTCGTTGACATAAGCATATTCTTTATACTTTGTTTAGCTATAAGTACCGTTAAGTTTCCTCAATAAAATCAGTAATTGTTTTGACCACAACGCGAGCTTTACTCAGACCCTCATGTGCACCATCTATAGTCCAACTGGTTCATGTTCTAGTTGCGGCGACACAAGGCAGACAGTTTATGTACTGTATGCCAGGCACCTAAGCCAACATTTACATTTGGTGACCCCGACGGACTAGGAAACATCCTAGATCTTTGAAGGATTTCAATCATCCTTTGGCTCAGAGCCCAGATTTCTAGCCGTTCCTTATCACAGGAAACATCCGACCTTTGAAGGATTTTAATCATCCGTTGGTCACAATCTCAAAGTTGTCTATCAAGCGACACTTTGAAGGATTTCAATAACGAACTCAGATCTCTAGCCATTGATCACATTCGGTAACCATCCTAGACACACTTCTCAGAGTTGTCGGGAACCGGTTCCGCCGCTGGGCAGCACTGGTGAACTAGTGCCGACTCCCGCTAAACTGGTTCCGCCGCGCAGCGCAGTGCTGACCAATAGTGTTGCCCGCTAGACTGGTTCCGCACCGCCGCGCGGTGCTGACCGATAGTGTTGCCCATCCCAATGGCTAGCTTATTTTCGGCCAGAACTAAATATTCTGGCGGGAATAAATACCCAAACCAATAAAGAAATATATTCAGTGAGCAGAAAATCCATGCAATTAATTCCTAGCTACAAGTTCCATCCCTTTTCTATATAAATTTCTTGTGTAGTTTCTGGCACGACTGAGGTTTTACCGCGGCTGAGAAACTACGTTACACTCTAATAAGTGCATGTTTTCCAAAAGAAAATGACTTTGTCAATACTAAAAATATCTTCAAATATAATACTGTTATTAGAAAAATTATTAATATAAATAAAAAGCAACACTTAGTTATCTAAAAGTAGAGATAAAAATAAATTGCTAAAGAAATCTAGATTTAAAGAAAGATTGTATTGCATCAAACACTTTTTATGCAATATTTTCAAGCTGAAGTCCATCTTTTGCAAACATTTTTGTAAAAATGGTTTTAGTAATTTGATTAAAAACTAGTAGTGACTATTTTTGACAGGAATTAAACAAGTGGAATAATACGCTTCTACCGCAGGTCATTGTAAATGTGGAAGCAATTTAAAAGCAGAAATAATACCCCATCACGGTAATGAGGAAATCATCAAGATTATGTGCACAGTCAGTAGTGGAAAAAAAGCTTGTGGAAAACGACAGCTCAGAGGCGAAACACGAAACATGGTGGTTTCTAACTTGGAAAAGGAATCCACACATTTTGTTAGAGCAAAGACAGCTTCTGAGTTGATAAGATATTCAGGTTCTGTTTTTAGAAATGCCAAACATGAATCGGCAAAAAAACAGTACCGCAAGGCAGATCCACTAGACGACATTTCAGATCTAAAGCTCAGTCAAAAAGGTCACGAAACAGTGCATGACATTGGCAAGGATCCTGTCAAAGTTCATATTTAAAAATAATAAATTACGGAAACAAAGCCGTTTGTGCATTGATGCCTCTGGAGGCAGATTCACTAAATATCTCCACGTAGATGGAAAAAAATCCCAGCATATATTTCTCCATATTGCTGTTCTGTATTCCGCAGTTGGCCAGTTCGTTGTTTCATCTATGCTGACTGAGAAACAAGATATGGTTTCCATGACGGTATGGATGCTGCGGAGGATCCAAACAGGAGCGCAGTATCCACAGGAAGTGGTAATTTTATAAATATTTAATATATATATATATATATATATATGTAGCTAATGAGTTTACATTTATTGCAGGTATGTGACTCGTCAAGAGCTCTTCCGTCGGCTTGTTGCCTTGCTTTCGCTACTTTTGATACAGTAGAAGCATATGTCGGAAAACTTGCCCCGAACCTACATATATTAGCATCGATGTCGCGCATTATATAAAAAATTGGGCCGATTTTTTCAAAACAAAGATAAAACTGGTAAAAAAGTTGTAGATGTTTGGGATTGGCCAACTTATTCTGACCACCAATCCAGACGATGCCCGAAAAATTATTAAGGCCTTACTAATAATTTCGAGGTGCAAAAAAGGTGGAGTAGGAGCTTCAGTGCTGAAAAATTAGGTAAAATTTATTGAGTAAAATTTATTTATTATGTAACGCAGGAAATTCAAGACAAAATTACCTGCATATTGAATGAGTCTGAATCGAGAGAGGAGGATTCATGTACAGTGATCACAGAAAACACGTTTGAAGTTGATCCACCAGAGACCAGGTCATCTTATCTCCTTCGGTGGGCTGCGTCGATTAACAACGAAGTAGATGAAGAAGGCGATGACCTAAACCCTCGCGAATGTGAGCAGTTCGCAATACGGCTGATAAAACAAATAAGGACGCTTCCCCTGTGGTCAAGTATCGTGCAACCGGGTATGGAAGAATTCCAGCCAGCAGTGCACCCGTTGAGATTGAATTCAAATCAATAAAAAACGAGGTGCTCAAATCTAGATGTAGGATTGACCTGGCTACTGAGAAACTAATAACATACTTCGATGGATGTACAAAAATAATTAAGGTTAAGAAAGATCAGTTGGATATCATTGATCTCAAAAGTAATGACTAAGTCTTAGAACCAAAGCAATCGGATAATCAAAGTTTGCTCAGGGACCCACTATTATCTAAGTCCCGAAATGAACAATGTTTTAATTACCTTCTTTGATGCACTGCCACGGACTTGTTTGATATGCAAAAAAATGTCTGAGAATGAGGAAGTACAAGACACTGAAATATGTAAAGTTTGCTTTGAAAGCTCCAATAATTCGCCAAGATTGGCATTAAATATTTTCGAGAACTGGCGAGGTTTGGGTAAATCAAAACCCAAAAGGCGTCAGGCATTGTACCTTAATAAGGAAAATGCCAACTACACGGATATATTCTCAACCAAAGGTCAACCTCTGCCAATATTGAGAAATAGCAATGACAAAACCCTGGGCCTCGTACTTCACGAGAAATCCAATTTCTCTTTTAACAATACGAGTGCCTTTGACAGCATTTTTCAGTTGCTGCTAGCGGGAGTCTCGGACTCTCCAAAGTCTTGGATTATGTGAGGGAAAAGTCAAAAGAAAATGATTTGTTTGATACAGTTATTTCCGTGTATAATAGCAAAATTTATGCTCAAATATATAAGCAAAGAGCTAAAATTATGTTACGTTTTTTGCAGAAGAGAGAGTGAGAGAGAGTGTTATAGAAAATCTCGACTGCACATGCAACGTAATCAGCTTGGCCAATTTTGTTTTTAAAACCTCGCCATCCTTTAAGGAAATTTCTGTTTGTCCCTCTGGATGCAACTCCAGAATCACGGAGTTTCCGTCAATTACAATAACGCCGAAGGAATTGTTGGAAAACCTGGAGCAATCGATAAGGGGACATGTTGCCTTATTAGGAACGAGATGTCTCCAAGAAACGTGCAGAAAAATCAATAAAAATAGCATACAGGACATTGGTAAATATTAATATTCTTTTATAAACAATTCATTATTCTAAACAATTTTTAACGTTTATTTTATAGGAGACATCGTGCTGATTGGCCTGAATATCGACTACCCGATAAAGTTATGTAGCATTCCTGAAAATTTTACGTGCCCAAAAAGTGGTGACCCATATAGATTGATGGGATTCGTCAACTTTGTTGGTCCGCCCGTGACCATTACAAGGCGTTTGCCAAGAGAAATGCCCATTGGTCGGTGTATGACGATTTAATGGCCAAATCTATTAAGCCAGACAAAAATGCATATGTTAAACCGGAATTACTTATTTATTATAAGATGTAGATAAGAAAAACGAAAAAATATAATGTAAATAAAAATCGGCCGTTCCTATTCAAATTCTATTATAATACTGTAAGCATCCTTGTTTTCTTTAGACGTATTAGGAAAATTTTCTTCATGTCAAGACATACTACTGTGGGCAAAAAGTAAGGTTAATTTTCAATTTAAAATTCGCGGGCTTAAGATGGCGGACTAGTTTTTTTTTTTTGAGTTGGCAGGACTGTTGATGACATCTGGCGGTAATTTCATGTCAATGTCAGTATCAGTACTATATTTTCGCTTGAGTTTACCAAACGATCAAGAGTGCATTTATCGATTTTTACAATGTCTGATTTAATTGAGCAGAGAAGTGCCATCAAATTTTATTTGCGGAATGAAATTTCGGCTGCGGAAGCATTGAGAATGTTGCGGAAGGCCTTTGGTGATTCTACCATGTCCCAGAATAAGTGGTACAAAGACTTCAAAGAGGGTCGGGAACGTGTTGATGACCAGGAGCGTTCCGGACGACCATCGACGTCAACAGATGACCAACACGTCAATGGAGTGAAGGAATTAGTGCTCAAAAATCGGTGGTTGACTGTTAGAGACCTTACTAATATGATCGGAATATCAGAAGGATCTGTGAAATCCATTTTGAAAGACCATTTGGGCCTACGAAAAGTCAAGTCTCGTTTGGTACGAAAAACGATCAATTTCATGCAAAAAAGTCATCGCGTTGATGTGTGTGAAACAATGCTTTCTGACTATCAGGACAAGCTCAAATGCATAATCTCGGGCGATGAGACTTGAATTTATGCTTACGACCCTGAAACAACAGACCAATCAAGCGAATATCGTGCTAAAGGCGAGGCCAGACCGCAAAGAGCACGTCAAAGTCGTTCGAAAATCAAGGTTATGATGACAGTTTTTTTTTTTTGATTTTCGTGGTGTGGTGCACTTGAATTCCTTCCACCTGGCCAAACTGTTAATAAGGAATATTATTTGAGCGTTATGCGTCGTTTGCGTGAAGCAATTCGTCGAAAAAGACCAGAATTATGGGCCAACAACTCTTGGCTTTTGCATCACGATAATGCACCGTCGCACACTGCACTCCTTCTTCGTGACCATTTCGCCAAGAATTCGACGCATATCGTTCCGCAACCACCGTATTCACCTGATTTGGCTCCGTGTGACTTCTGGCTATTCCCAAAACTCGAGAGACCACTCCGGGGAACGCGTTTCGATTCGATTGAAGAGATAAAAGCGGAATCGACGAGGGCGCTCATGGCTATATCGGAAAGGGACTATTTGGCCTGTTTTGAGGACTTGAAGAAACGTTAACATAAGTGTATTTTATCGGGAGGGGATTACTTTGAAGGGGATAAAATTGATTCAGGAGAATAAAGATTTTCACTTTACAAACAAATTCACCTTACTTTTTGCCCACTGTAAGAGAGGCTGCAAATAAAGCAAACGTCTACATTTGTTGAGTTGATATTTCAAACTGATTTTATTTTTAATAAGACCTAGCTTAGGTAGCTAACATGAAAATCTTATGTCTAGTCTTATCTCTAACAAGACCAACGCAGCGGTCATCTGTCCCTCTAGCTGGGAAGCCGTTCTCAAGTGCAAGCGGGGATTTTCCGCTGCAAGATAAACATAAGTAGTTGCTGTACAAATATTTAAGGGATGAACCCAAGCAACAGTTTTTGAGATACGTATTTAAATCTATGCAGACACATGCTTATCAGTACAGTGCTGCAGCGGTTTGCTGGTTACATAGAATTCTTATATATATATACGTGTTCATGTGTGAACATTCTGCCAAGGGCCAGCAAGATTAGGCGCACGTTTAACATTTACGTCGCAAACATTATTTATAATGGATTTAACTTTAATATGTATATTCTTTATTTTTAATTTTTATTTTTCAATGGCTTATAATACATATATTTGTTCTTAAAAAACAACGATATAGTGGACTGTATTTATTATTATTTTTATATTTTTGTTTATTCTCAATTGTTAACATTTATATGACTGGCAATGGACCGGCAAAGGTTATTGCTTCTAGTCTTTGTCTAACAGCACATTTTCGTACAAAATATATTATTAAAATTATCATAATTACTAACGCAATCATTAATCCAGCATGTCCGGAAATATGATGGAAATGCAGATCTTTCAAGTTGTAATGATGTTCTTTCATGTATTTAAT
>VNJO01009608.1:0-40733 GCA_008042535.1 Drosophila tani | reverse complement strand
TATATGATATATGATATATGATATATGATATATGATATATGATATATGATATATGATATATGATATATGATATATGATATATGATATATGATATATGATATATGATATATGATATATGATATATGATATATGATATATGATATGATATATGATATATGATATATGATATATGATATATGATATATGATATATGATATATGATATATGATATATGATATTGATTTGATTTGATTTGATTTTTTTGATTTTATTTCATTTGATATGATATATGATATATGATATATGATATATGATATATGATATATGATATATGATATATGATATATGATATATGATATATGATATACGATATACGATATATGATATATGATATATGATATATGATATATGATATATGATATATGATATATGATATATGATATATGATATATGATGATATATGATATATGATGATATATGATATATGATATTTGATATATGATATATGATATTTGATATTTGATATTTGATATTTGATATTTGATATTTGATATTTGATATTTGATATTTGATTTGATATATGAAATATGAATTTTAAAATCTTTTAGAACAAAAGTATCTCAATGACTGACATGTACTTGGATAGCAACGATCCGAGCGAAAATGTTGGACAAATACATTTTTCATTGGAGTATGATTTTCAAAATACAACATTAATATTGAAAGTTCTCCAAGGTAAAGAGTTGCCGGCTAAAGATTTAAGCGGTACATCCGATCCGTATGTTCGTGTTACATTGTTACCCGATAAAAAACATCGATTGGAAACGAAAATCAAACGTAGGACGCTAAATCCACGATGGAATGAAACGTTTTACTTTGAAGGGTTTCCGATTCAAAAATTACAATCGAGGGTAAGTATTTCAATAAAGTCGTTTGGAAGGTCATACTTAAAGAACTTAACTCTATGTAATTTCGTTAATTTATATTTTAATTATTTACTCTCAATATATCGGGTTAGGTTTTACATTTACATGTTTTCGATTACGATCGGTTCTCTAGAGATGATTCAATTGGCGAAGTATTTCTTCCCTTATGTCAGGTAAATCGATCAATATACATATGTATATATTATTATAAAAGTTCCAAATAACATTAAAATAATGGGTTTTATAGGTTGATTTTGCTGGTAAGCAATCATTTTGGAAGGCTCTAAAGCCACCTGCGAAGGATAAATGTGGAGAACTTTTATCTTCATTATGTTACCACCCTTCCAACTCCATTTTGACCTTAACATTGATTAAAGCTAGAAACTTGAAAGCTAAGGACATTAATGGAAAATCGGGTAAGAACTAAAAAACATTAAAAAAAGATTAAACCAAAAACGTAAGATAGAACAAAGAGCAAGCTAATGTCGGTAAGGCGAAGTTTTTATATTCTTGCAGTTTGCAATTGGATCATTGAAAATCGATTCAGTTAGGTCAAATTAAAAAATACATTTATATATACATTTTACATTTTATTTTTTAAATTTTCGTATAAATTTACCAATTCGTATGTATCACTCTATGATATAGATGTCCGATCTTAATGAAATAAAAGCCGTAATTCTATAACCTTAAAAATAGCAATATTTTGAAATTTATAGAAATATGTTAATAACAGCGAGGCTATAGTTTTTTTTATATTAATTTACTAATCGTTTCTATAACAGCTATATGATGTAGTCGTCCGATCTGACCATATTTCATTCAGAAAGCACAACAACTGAAAGACTAATTTGCGTGTAGAGATATTGTCGTTCAATTTTGATAAAATCATTTGATTTTGTGAAATTAAATGTATGGGAACCGCAACATTGAAACACTTTTTATACGCGGTACCTATAGGGTACAAGGGTATTATAAGTCAGTGCCGACCGAGAATGTATGTAACAGGCAGAAGGAGAAATCTCCGACCCTATAAGGTATACATATATACCGAGTCGATTTAGCCATGTCCGTCCGTCTATCCGTCCGTGTGAAACAACAGATCTCAGAGGCTATAAGAGTTAGAGTTACCAAATTTGGTGACAAAATTGGAATCTGTAGAACGCAGGTCAAGGTTGTTTTAAAATTTGCCCACGCCCAAAATGTTGAGTATGAATTTATTAAACGATAAAGCTTCTGTTTATGTTTCTTCTATGAGACAGCGCACGTGCGTGGTGCTCAACATGTCCCTAGCAACATTTGTCCTCATTTCTCAATGAAATGAGAAATTAAACTTCTGGAATCAATCAAGTCAGATGTTTGAGCAGTAAGAACCGATAGCAAAACGACGATAAAAATATTATGAAAACCAGTGTACGGAATCACAACTTTTTGTCGAGAAAGCAAAACGAAAAAAAAGTTAAGTCCGGAGCACGCCTAAATATGAACATAATCAAAACTTCATTGCTTTTTTTTTTATTTACGCACATAGCTCGATATGTAGTTATTTTTACGATTTAATTGTATTGTATAGCTGCTATAGGATGGAAATATGTATGTACATGACAAATTATAAAATCGGTAGTGTCTCTGTTATTTTACATATCAATATTCAATAACATACATACATCATCAGTAATTTTTCTGTTCGAAATCAGTCGACTTTGTCTTATTGCTGTAGTAGTAACAGTTGGGTCAAATTGCAAACTGCAAAGGTATACAAACTTCGGGTTCCCGAAGTTAGCTTCTTTTCCTTGTTTCGGGTGTAAAAATAAGTATATCAATTTTTAAACCTTTCTCCTAATATTTATTTCTCTTGTAGATCCATATGTAAAAGTTTGGCTACAATTTGGCGATAAAAGAATGGAAAAAAGAAAAACGCCAATATTTACATGTACATTAAATCCAGTATTTAATGAATCATTTAGTTTTAACGTTCCGTGGGAAAAGATAAGGGAATGTTCATTAGATGTTATGGTCATGGATTTTGATAACATTGGAAGGAACGAGTTAATAGGTCGAATATTATTAGCTGGTAAGAGCTTTGACGTAAATATATACATATGTACATTAACCTAAAATATATATCTATATTAATTACTACGGATATTATTGAGTCCAAACGAGAGGTCAATAGTCACCCTCTCGTTCTCTAGCACTGCTTAGGAACACTTTTCGCGTGTCTGAGTACGTAGCTTAAGGTAATTTGACCCGGTGTATCCGAAAACGAGCTGCGTTAGACACCAACAGGTTCTGTTTAAGGACAATTTAACTTCAAGTAAAAAGGTCGTTTAAATTAATAAAACATATTTTACTTACTTTAAATAAGATAAAACATTAATAGAATTTTGTTGTTTTTGAGGTAGCTAAATTCGAATCTAAGGTCCATTTTAGACATGACCATTATATACATGGTCAACCTGATATCAGGTTGGTAGCCGTTTTAGCTTTTATATGGTAGATTTCATAGTTTAAATCTATTTTCTCTATCAAGCACCCTGAAATATCCCTGACAAGGACCCGTTGGGGTCAAATGATCTCGTACTCG
Organism: Drosophila tani; assembly: GCA_008042535.1. Taxonomy (NCBI): domain Eukaryota; kingdom Metazoa; phylum Arthropoda; class Insecta; order Diptera; family Drosophilidae; genus Drosophila; species Drosophila tani. The sequence continues at coordinate 37,241 of VNJO01009608.1, read as the reverse complement.
GATTCAGCGGGACAAAATATTTGGGACTTATACATACATATGTATGTCTCATACCCGGCTTCGACATTTTTTATATCCGGTACCCGTAAGGTACAAGAGTGTTATAATTTAGTGCCAACCGAAAATGTATGTAATAGGGAGAAGGTGCAATATTCGACCCCATAAAACATATAAATGTATTTGTATGTCACCAGCCGAGTCTGTCCGTCTGCTTTTAACCGTCTGGTTTATTAAAATTTTGCCACTACCGCCCTCGAAATCATTAAAAACTTATAACTAAGAAATAGTTCAGATTTTTGGTTCAAAGTGAATATATATAAAATACATATTAATATAAAATAAATATTAATATAAAATATATATTCGCACGTGCTCTGAAAATTTAATTTGTGATTAGCATCACCAGATGAGTTGATTTAGCCATGTCCGTACCTACACAAAATAGTCTCTCAGTTTTTGAGCTGTTGGGTTAAAACGTTTGGAATAATCTAATTTCAATTCTGTTAGTATACTAGGTGTACCGGTATGAAATGAGCGTTTTTTTGTGAAAATAAATTTTTTTTTACTTTTGGATCTTTCCCATAGCTTTTAAACGGTCAGAAATTGTTTGTTGTGCAACATTTAACATTTCTGCCATTTGCTTTTGACTCAAAGTGTCATCTCCATCCAATTCGGCGTCTTCAAAATTTTTTGGTGGTTTTCCACGGTCTTCATTTCTCACATCAAAATCATTATTTCTGAACCGTTGAAACCATCTTTTGCTTGTTGCTTCTGATAGAGCATGAACACCATATGCCTCAACAAGCATTCGATGCAACTCTGCAGCATTTTTCTTCAAATGAAAAAAAAAAAATTAATGCTTTCCGCAAATCATCACTTGCTGGTACAAAATTCGACATTTTTAACACGATGAGAAAATATGTTGCTGTCTGTTCAATGACTTGATATATATTTAATATGATTCACAGATGTTATAGCAAACAAAAAAAAATAAAATAAAGGCTCGTTCACAACAAATGTTCCCTATCGAGACATTTGTATCTTGACGCTCACTTCATACCGGTATACCTGGTATATGTATGTCGAAACGGGCGAAAGCGAACAACTATTTCGTACACTAAAAACTAAATTAACCTTAAAATCAAGAAATCCGCCCTAATTTTGTCTTCCAGAACAGCTCACCGTAAATATTATGTAATATTTTTTTTAATTTAAATTTTTGGCAAATTGTTCTAGATTTTTTCTAAATTTGAAGACAAATTTTCTTAAATTTAGGACAATTTTTCATAATTTTAGGGCGAATTTCTAAAATTAAACAAAATGCAAGGTGTGTACACACGTTTAAGGTTGTTTATAGCAACATGTGTGTGTATACACTCTGCCATACGCAAACTAACTTCTCATTTGTTATGTATTTCGCACAATACAAAACATTTTATTTTTTTATCGCAGAACCGCTAATTTTGAGTAATTATTTTTATTTATTCAAATTTTTTTATGAGACTATCTGAAAAGTAAAAAAAGAACATTAGAAAAACACAGCTCTTACAACCTAGTTAGCAGACGCGCGCCTTAACCCATTTGAGGAAACTTTGTTTAAAAACGGATATAATTAACTTAAAAAAAGCTTTAAAAAATACTACAAAATATTTAATATTTATTTATTAAAAACACATTCGCTAAAAAAAAAATCACGTTGCCCTGATCAGGAGTCGAACTGCCCTTCTCTTGTCGATTGACAAATGCACAACCCATTAGCGCTCTGAGCTACGGTTTTTTCTACATTTTAGAAAACTTTTATATTTCTATTTTACAAAATATTTCTAAACTTTCCTTATATTTTAGAAAAAAATTCTATTATTTAGGGTTATTTAGGTAGCTATATCTTATAGCTACCATAGGAACAATCCGGCCAAATTAGTCCGTTTTTATTTTTAAGTTAGCTTTCTATCTTGTTTTTTTTTAAAGTTGTTTTTATAACATTTATTTTTAAAGTCGATCGGACTTCGGTTTGAAGAGTATTGGGAAGCTATGCGCTTTCAGTCGAAAGTTTAGCTTAACGTGCCACTGAAAAACGCATTTGTCTATTAGCTGATGCACATAGCTTTGGGTACCCTGGCATCTCACAGTCTATCACACTCAACTGTATCTTACTTAGTTTTTGTGTGGCTGTGTTATTGCAATATTACAAAAACTGAATTGTTTTGTATTTATTTATCTTATCAAGTAATTTGGGTACACATTTTTTTATGTTTGTACTGAGCTCAACTATCTCAATAGTTGTTTACGTCTCCTACAAAATTATTGAAAACATCGATGGTTTAACAGCGCTTTGCAATTAATCATTTTAATCCTATAATTTAAAAAATAATATTTCATTACAATATAGGTAAAAACGGCTCTGGTGCTTCAGAAACGAAACATTGGCAGGATATGATCTCGAAACCCAGACAAACTGTAGTACAATGGCATCGCTTAAAACCTGAATAACTTCTAATATTAAAATATTAGAAAATATATATATATGCGAAAATTCGTACAACATGAATTGATTTATACTATTTAACAAAACTTATTGACAAAAACTTAAGATAATTCCCAGATTCAGCACAAACAAATATTTAATTGTGTTAAAACATATAAAATAAAAATGTCAGATTGTAGAAAAAAAATCAAATTTACATAAGTTAATTTGTTCTCATAGAAAATAATAGTTTTATACGTGGTTATAAAATATATACATATATATATATATATATTTATAAATATATATATGTATATATATATAGAAATTAAGACATTAAGAGGTTCCATGCAATTAAAAAAAATATTTATATAATAAAATTTTTTGTTTATTAAGTTCATAAATGTATATTTAATTTACATCATAAACATAAATAAATCATTAAGAAATTTTTAATATAATCTATAAAAAATGTTTTTATTTGTAAATTGGTCTGGTTATTTATTCATTTGCAAATTAATTTTTCCATTCATTTTTTAATGATTATAGTTTATTTGATTTTTTTATTTTAATTATTTTTTTTTAAAATTGTTACATTTTTGTTTTTCTAATTAAAATCAAACGCTCGGACTTAAATTGCAGTCTTAATTTTAGAACGTTTTTGAATTAGAACCTATAGTTAAAAATATTTCACCCAATGTCGGTCGAAACTCAATGAAATAGGAAGACCCAGAACTTAAAGTAATGTATATAACAATATTGATTGAAATTGTTTAAAATTAGATAAACATATATAATTATATATTTCCAGCATGGGGAAGACATTGTTACGAGTTGTTAAAGGAAACCAAAAATATTACGATAAAAAGTTAAATATTATATTCTTACATAACATAGTTTAATCACACATTATAATCTTATGATATAGGTAATTATGTAGGTTAAAAACTATATTTGGATTAGAGAATGATTATTGCATTCAGCACAAAAGAAAAGAATATAAATCATTTGAAAAAATAAAAAGTAACTATATTAAAAAGTTAGCCAACCATTGCCGGAATAATAAATAAAAAATTGAAAGTGTATCGAGAGAGGTAAAAGAAAGAATAAAAAAAAAATAATAAATTATATTTATAAATTGATAACATTGAAAACTGAGTTTAAAAAACGAAAAAAATCGAAAATACAACCCACCTTGAAAATTACATATTTGTTAAATATACCTGTTACAAAAATTATTATTAAAAATAATTTATGAAATATTAATATAGCTGCAAAATAAAAGCATTTTAAACTTGATATGTTTTTTAGTTGGCCGTTTTTTATTAAATGAATGGCTCAGAGGCTGGAGGTGCTCGGAAATGGTTTAAATAATAGCAGACGGGATAATTGTCTTCCAAACCAAGAAAGTAGACTTGTCTTCTTTGAATTAAAAAAAACTGACTGTATAAATTTAATTTATAAATAAAAATTTGAAAAGTAAATAAACAAGAAAACTAACTACCTTTCAACGATACTTAACGATATTTTAACGAAACTTTCATACTTATATTTAAATATTGTTGTGATATTTGCAATGACAGTCAGCTGTTCTGGGGGGTAGTGTTCTGACATTTTCGCAAATAGTATTGCAAAAATTCTGGAGATAAGAGTTGTCGAGTTCGCAGAAAAATTTCCCTTCGTATACAGTTTTGTGTAAAGTAAATTAGCTAGTATTTTAAGCAAAGACACTTTTTTTTTAAACATATTATTAATCATCCTTCTTATAGTAGCAAAACAAACAAAATGTTCGTAAAAATAAATCTCAGGAATTGTATTTTGGTTAGCTGAAAACTCTTAAATTGTATCCTTCATTTTCGACCTTTTGGTTCGGAGACTAGAACAGAGGTTTCGCTCGGAAGTTAACAGAGACTTAACAGAGGGAAATTCGAGTCCGTTAGGATTTTTCGGGAGTGAAAACTAGAAAAGGCCTGTATAGAATATAGGAGACTTGTAAACGCAAATTTTAAAACTTGACCCCGCCCACTAACTTGGGCCATCTAAATGAAACTTTTAAATGTTTTATTTTTTATTTATTGATTGACTTTAATCAATCAATCGTTTGGGTGAGTCTTGGAAAGCCCCTGAAAAACGGACTTGGCTTTTAACTGCATGCAAAAAAGCTTTAGGTACCCGAGTATTTCATAGTCAAGCATACACGACTGAACTCTTCTTTGTTATACGAGTTTGTATATCTACAAACATTTTCAAGGTTTCTTGATATATTTCAAACATACAGTCGCTACTAAAATAATCGCACTAAATGTTGTTTCTTTTAAGCTACTTACGCAGCATTGCTAAAATTAATAGAAAGCAAACCCTTTATTGCGAAAGAGAGATGTGAGTATTCAAAGTGAGTATTTTGTCCACCCCTATCAGCTAGTCCGATGAAGTTTCGACAAAGGCCGCCATTAATAGAAAATAGTACAAATAATAAAATTAAATCAAGTCATTAAATATTTATACGTTATTCCAATCGGACCACTATATCTTATAGCTTCCATAGGAAAAGTCGAGCCAACAGCCGATTTTCGTTGCTTTTAAAACTTAAGATATGATCCTTTATTTTATTTATATCACTACATTTTAAAGTTCTTAAATTTATTCTGCTTACCACAGTTAGCTTTTGCAACTCAACAATCTGTTTCTTGGAAAAAAATGTGTTATTTGTTACTTACCTGAGGAATTAGATAAAGAAGTGTGCACGGACTTAAAAAACTACGCTCTATAGGGGAGCGCCTTAAAGTTGTGGATGCTCATACACCAAACATAAAGTTACTTCCGTTCAACTACCCATTACTTCGTTATTTTTGCTCCGATTGGTGTACAAATTGGACACAATATTCTTAGGATGTTGTGCATTTATTCAAGCTACAATCGAGTGTTATCTATACACTGAGGGAAAAAAGTGTTCTCATCGTTCTCGAATATGTTATTTTTCTTCCCAGAAGTAGACCCAAAAAAAAAAATACCAGAAGCAAAAAAAAGAATTCTCGCTTTGAGAACCGTTTTTTGAGAATAATTATTCTTGATTTAAGGAGAGGTGGTCATCTTGTTTTCCAGAACGAGTCCAATAATGTAAATTTTAATTGTATGTATATAAACGTAATATGTAAAATAAAGTTGAATTGTATGTATTTATTTATTTAACTATAGAAACTATATTAGAAATAAGTACTCACACATTTTTACAACACAATTGTTTTGGGTCGATTCGGAATCGAACCCTAGACTGTCAAGCGCACCAGCCAAACACTTTTCCAAACGCTCCAGTCTGCCAAACCAAAGAATGCCGTCGAAAACATTAATACACATGTGGCAGTGGCCAAATCTAAAAATAACTTTCTTGAGTGCAATTTTGGTCTCTTTCTCTTCCCCCCCTCAGTCTCCTCTTAAACAAGCTCAAAACTAAGAGTACCTTCTTCTCGACTTCAAGATTGTTTTTTCTTGAAATAACAATATTGAAAACAAATTCCTCTCGAATTCAAAAATGCTTCTTTAAGAAAAAGTGAGGAGAAATGTTTTTGGAAAAAATCAAGTTTTCCGGGTGTAGTAAATTACTAATAAATTACAAATAATTCAACTAGTTTCTAATTCGACACGCTGGTCTTTAGTTCCAAGGCTAGGTATTTTACAGCTAAGTGCCGAAAACGAAACTAGTTGAATTTTCTGTAATTTATTTTTGTTTACGTTACTATTAATCTTCACAAAATTTGATATCAAATCTCAAGGGCTATATGACCTTGAGTGACTATCAAAATCGTTAGAGACATTTAAAAAAAAAATTCAAAAGCTTACAACAAAAATTTAATTTGTAAATTCTTAATTATTATATTTAAAAAGTTGTTCAGCTCGAGCTGTTAAATAAAATAAAATACGTTCCAGGACCCTAGCACAAACAAATCGACAGACAGACACATGCACAGATAGACAAACCACAGGACAAAAGTTTTCATTTCGGAAAGGCCGTTAAATCTTGTTTATTGAATACCTTTTAAACTGAGTATCAGATCGAGGTGATTGAGTTGTCATTTGACGCACATTTTAAACTAGTACTTAAATATTTGACATTTTTCAAAATTTTCATTTTCGAATTTTCACTTTCACTTCTCCCTAGCTAATCCGTTTTTGAAAAATTTTAGTATCCAGTTTGAAAGAGCTTTACAATACCTTTTGATCAAGATATAAATGGTTCTGATGGGACTACCGTAGCAGATTTTCAATTCTACGGCTCTATATAGTAGTCTCCTTGCGCACCACAGTCTCGCAGCTCATTTAGCTTCTTTGTTTTTTAATTATGTTGACAACTCCAAAAATACTTATTAAGGTCCTTATCTAAAAAATGTATTTCCAAATGCTGACGGGGATATTATATTGATCGCAATACTGAGAACTCCCTGTTTACTTAATTGTATATTGTATCGTGTGGATTTCATCATATCGGGTAAATACTCTACTTGGCTAGCTAAGACATGCGCATTGTGAATATAAATGAGCTAAGAGAGCTTTTCTCATTTAAAGGGCTCTCTCTTTATTTAGTTCCAGTTTACCCCACAGTCTCAGAGAGTGGTAAGGAGTATCCATTTTTAGAACGACTTTCTGTTCGGTTTTGGGCCCTTTGTTTTTCCTATGTATATGTTTGATTAATTTGGATTCACGTAGGAAAGTACATGCTTACGTCTCTCAAAGAGACTAGAAAACAAAAATTGGCCAATTTTTAAATTTAGTCTCTAGTTAGTCTCTCGTTTGGCATAACACACATTCTATCGGTGGTGTTCAGATATTTCTAAAATAAATACATTCATTACGTAGTATGTGTGCCTTGTAGAAATTTAAATATATACATAATATTTGATATATGTATATTTTATAACTTTTATATTCATTGCTCTAATTAAAGTACAACTAAGAAAAATCATCCTATAATGGATTTCTGCATGATAAATATCCAATCATACTTACATATGTATGGTATAAACTTCGATTGTGTAATGCTTAAACCCCGAATATAAATAGTTTATTTCCTGGCGTCAAGCTTTATTTTAATGGATTTTTAGTAACAAGTAAGGTATTAATTAATTTGTATAGCCTATAACTTAGTGTTAAATAAAGATAACAAAACAGAAGAAGTGCATCTTAACACCGTAATGTACATACATATGTACATACGTACATATATGTACATATGTATATTGATCACCATAATTAAAAAAGGTGATGTGAGCCATGTTAGATAGTTTCTGCCATCAATACGTAAACACCTACTTACATATGTATGTATATCTAGCACACTATATAAGCAAAAGCTTTAAGATTTCAGTGTAAGCATATTTTATTTACTATCTACATATATGTATATATGTATATTTTTGATCTCGATGTCCGTTCGGTCAGTTTCCCCGTATAAACCTTTTGAGCCAGACCTATGAAACCTAGATCCAAATAGATCTTGTGTTTTATGGCCTAATCGAACTTCAGTTTAAGAAAATTAATATATATTATATATATATACATATATATATATATACATATGTATATATTATATAAGCTATACATATGTATGTATACATTCTTGATCAGCTTAATAAGAAAATGTAATGCTTCTCTGTCCCTTAGTTCGTAAAATCATTATACCCTTGCAGAGGGTATTATAATTTTGCAATGATATTTGCAACGCAGTGAAGGAGGCATCTCTGACCCTATAAAGTATATACATATATTCTTGATCAGCATCACCAGCCGAGTCGATCTAGCCATGTCCGTCTGTCTGTCTGTCCGTTTGTCGGTTTCTACGCGAACTAGTCTCTCAGTTTTTGAGCTATCGTGATGAAATTTTCAGTATAGTCTTATTTCTTTAGCACGCAGTATATATGTACGTCGGAACGGCCGAAATTGGACTACTATATCCTATAGCTGCCATAGGAATGATGTCGAAATTAATGTACAAAAAATTTTAACTTCACTGTTTTTAAACGTATTTCTAAATTTTGAGATACATCAGTTTTTTATGGTTCTAGAATTACGGTTTTCATTTTTTTAAGATCGGACATTTATATTATATAGCTGTCATAGAAGCGATCGGTGGATTTATATGAAAATGTAAAATTTACAATATTTGATATTTTTTCAACATTACTAAAATGGTTCGATTTTCAATGATCCAATTGCAGACTGCAAGGGTATACCAACTTCGGTTTGCCGAAATTAGCTTTCTTTCTCGTTTTAGATCTTAAATAAGTGCTTAATAGATAGATAGCCATAGAAATGTAATGATTAATTAGAAAATGTAATGTTTCTCTGTCCGTTAGTTCGTATAATCAGTTTAGATCTTAAATAAGTGCTTAATAGATAGATAGGCATACAAATGTAATGACCTTCTTATATAGGATAATAGCAAAACTTTAATATTGATTTAAGTTGTAATTTCCTAAAAATTAAAAAAAAAAAATTAAAAAAAAAAATAAAATAAATTTAGATTCAGTTTTCAGATAACTTTCAATGGGTTCTTCTTAACAATAAAACAAAAATTAAAATTCAATGAACAACGAACTGCTTAAGGTAGTATGTTCATACCAGAAACTTTAAGAGGCTGTATGATCGAGACGGACGTTTCTTCTTATTTGCAATCATCATCAACGGGACAGGTAAGACCTTTAACTTATTTTTGCAAAATTGGTTTATATTAGCGTGAAGAGTTTTACATTTTTACAAATACGCGAATGAACTAAAATTAAATGTACAAATTTAATCCGTCAGGTAATTAAAAAGCTTCTGTATTATCAGGATAATAAATCCATCATCAATATTTAAAACCTAATTAATGTAATTAAAAACAATAATAATGCTCTATAAACTTGCTTGCTCAAAATTGTCGATGTTAGCAATTTCTCGTTTAAAAACTTCGTCCGTGCACAAAAACATTTTTAATACTTTATACTATTGTCCTTTTTGATGGGCTCATGTCGATCACGAATCTATAATAATATTGAAAACACATACATATGTACATAACTTAAATAACTTAAATTCGATTATGTTGAAAGCAGATTAAATGTAATTATCATGGTTTATGTGATAAGAAATAATAATAATAATTTACTTTAACAAAAATTACATTTTTCTTTTATTTAGGATGAATTTCACCCTTTTATTGAAGCTCTTTTGCCGTATGTCAAATCATTTTCGTACTCTTGGTTCAATTTGCAAGCCGCCAAACGAAAATATTATAAAAAGCATGAAAAGCGGATGTCATTGGAAGAGGAAAGACATTGCAAAGATGAACTACAGGTAGATCTAAAATAATAAACCAACAGTTTATGTCCGAGGCTTGTAAAATGTTTTAATTGGCCGATACTTAAGGAAAAATATGGAAACATGCACGTTATTTCTAAATATCTTAATGTATACTTTCTTATAGAACGAAAAAACGGAAGTAAAACAAAAGTGGGCATCCCGTCTTCTCGGTAAACTTCGGAAAGACATAACCCAAGAGAGTCGCGAGGATTTTGTACAATCAATTATTGGAAAACGAAAATCGATATGTGTTCTCTCCAACCCGGATCAAAAGGGTAAAATGCGACGAATCGATTGCTTGAGGCAAGCTGACAAGGTTTGGAGACTTGATTTAGTGATGGTAATCCTGTTTAAGGCCATACCTTTGGAGAGTACGGACGGAGAGCGTTTGGAAAAGAATCCCGAATGTTTACATCCAGGGTTGTGTGTTAATCCTTATCATATAAATGTCTCTGTGAGAGAATTGGATTTGTACTTGGCTAACTTTATAAATACACATAATTCAGCGACTTTTTCCTCAAGACCTCCACGATCCCCACATTTGACCCTATATCATCGTAATAACACTGATCCAGTAAACAGAAAAGACGACATGAAAAATGAGGATATTAGTCAAAATCCATACAATGGCGTAGTTTGTAATGACATTATTTTAGCAACGGGAGTATTTTCTTCGCAAGAATTGTGGACATTATCCAAAGGTAATTAGAAATAAATAATTTGTATATCCTTGCTAGGTATTACAATTTTGGTCAGAAGTTTCCAATGCAGTGAAGGAGTTATTTTCAACCCGATCAAGCAAATCTACTCTTGATCAGCATCAACAGCCGAGTTATATTCGTCCGTCTGTCTGGTCGTCCGACCTTTTCTAAGCAAACTAGTTTCTCATTTGTAGAGCTATCAGAATTACGATTTTAATTTGATTAAAATTTGACTACTATATCATATATCTGCCATAGGAACAATTGGAATATTATTAGAATAATTATTATGTTCGTCATTTACTAGAAGGGTATACAATTATCGACTCCCCGAAGTTAGCTTTCTTTCTTCTTCTAAATTATTATATCTTATTACTAAGTATTTCTTGATAAAAAAGTTGTTAGGCAAATATATATATGTTATAATTTTAGATGGTAAATACTAGTAATAATACTTCTATTAGATTTAATTCTAGATGAAGCCAACGATAATACCCTTCATTCGAATCTCATCAAGAGAGAGAGTGTTGGAGCTACTTATGACTGCAATACATATCAAATGAGCTCCGAGGTCCAACAACAACATGGTCCAATTGTTACCAATCCAACAACAATTCCTGTCGGTTATAGTAGTAAGTTTTTACTTCTTACTAATTATCTTTTAAGATGTTTATAAGAAATAATATGCGTGTTTCCGCAGTTGACTTTATAGATCAGAGGACTAGTACGCATTTATCGCCAAGTCCGTTATTACGCGGAGAAGTAACAAATGGAGGAGATGGAGCATCTGATGCAAAGGTTGATCCAAGTATTTCACCGCCTATCATCGCTAGTAGCTCATCATCGGATAATGCCACCAGCAGCAGTTTTTCCTTAATTTTGAGATCTACAGAAAGTGACCCAAAAGTCAGTACAGATTCTTCAGTTTCAGCTATTACTTCTTTGCATCGTTATACATCGCTTAACAATAGGTCAATAGCTCAAGGTAAATACTTGTTATAATTTTAAAATAGAAACAGAAACTTGTAAGTAACAGTTGCTCAAAAAACTTTTACTAAACCCGTAATTCTTAATTCGTATCAACTGACTGCGGAATACTTTCCGATTTGTTTACAAAATCGAAGTTAAAGTTGGTATACCCTTGCAGGGTATTATAATTTTAGTAAAAAGTTTGCAACGCACTGACCCCATGAATATATATTTATTCTTGATCAGAGTCAACCGCCAAGTCGATTCCGTCTGTCTAACCGTCCGTCTGATTCTACGAAATCTAGTCTCTCAGTCTGAATGAAACTTTGCAGATAGCCTTTCTTCTATTGCAGGTATGTATACAACTCGGAACAAGCCACATCGAACGATCGAGAAATTTATAAAATAAAAGTGTTTTAAATTACTGTTTAAATGGTATAAAATTTCGGTCGATTCAGTATTTTTTTGTTTTACTTAATCAAAATCGGTCGACGGTGTCGCATAGTTCTCATAGAAACGGTTGGGTTAAATTGCTTATAGACGTAGACTTCCCAAAGTTCCTTTTTTGTTTTAAATTAATTTTCAGATAGTTCCAATTGCAACTATAAGTAATAAAATATATGCATATATTTATGAGTTCGGAAATATCCTTGACTGCAAACTTTTAACTAAAATCAAATATATATAACCGGATGAACAGATCGTTCATCTCTCTTTATTTAAAGAAGTATTAGTAATTAGATTCAGTACTGTTTTTGGGACAGCTGTTACTAAGCGAGCTTTACTTATTAAATTATGAAATTAATTTGTTTTTCCTATCATAAAATGATTTCAATTTAATTTTCAGCTCTTCCACAACATAATTGCTCTTCATTGTTACCTACATCTACAAGTCCAATTAATACTTTATATTACTCACAGCCCAATAATTCACGATTGCCTATAGGCACTTCTTCATCTGAAGATAAATATTCATCGACGGAACCTCATGATATTTCAGATTTTGTGACTTACGTTTGTCAAGACTCGAGCCATACGACAACAATTTCGGGATCTGTTGAAAGTCATCCCTCGTTTCAACATTCACATTCAATTCCACATTCACTTTCACACACACATTCACCCGTTACTTCGTCTCAAGGCCATTCACATTCACCACAATTTCACATTCATGCGAAATCAAGTCATCATTATCATAGCACAATGTTACCGCCTATGTTGCCACCAATGGCAAGACCTGTTGCTATCATCCGGAGCAGTGGCGACCATCTTACACTCGTCCAGTCCAGTCCTCCACCATCTCCATTAATTTTGACCAATCAATCGACGAACTTAGTGAAAAATAATTTGGAAACGGATGATAATAATAGAGCTACAACAAATATAATAGAGAGCGAGAATCAGGAAATATCTCCAGAAAGTACATCTCCTCAATCCCAAGCTCAATCCCAAGCTCAATCTCAATCACAATCTCAATCCCAAGCTCAAGCCAGAGATTGTCCCCAAACCTATCTAGATCCTAGTTCTCGATGTAAACTCTTAACATCATCAGCTACTGGACCCAATAGCATTAGCCGTATAGCCGCCACACAAATGTATCCCTCTACGAATAATCGAGATTATTTCAATCATTTCCATTCGCAACCTACATCGGTGAGTACGACTATTCGTATTTGTTAAAAATAGTATTTATAGATTCTAGAAACTGCGGGGGAAGAAGATTGCTAGAAAATATTTTCTTGTTTAAAAAATTTTAATGCCCTTTTTAATTTACTACGGCCAGTATATCTAGTGGCTCTTCGAAACCAATACGTGATTGTTAGGTTAAGGTGTTAGTAGGCGCAAAAAAAAAAAAAAACATATAGATATATAAAACAATGCAAGGAAACTAACCTGCTCCATATAGATATATTACTAGACCTCAGCCATATTTCTTGTTTGCATTTGTACAAAGTGAGTTAAGATCAATGTTTTTAGTTTAGAAAGGCTAGTGAGGTTATTATATACAAATTGTTTTAATTTGCACATTATACTCTGAAGGGTTTATGCATTTCATATGAAGTTCTACAGTGATGCAAAACTAAAGGTACATAGGATCGAGTGGTTCTACATGGTACGTGGAAACTCAGCTGACCTAAAAGATCAGGTGCTTTCCACGTCACCACGGATCAGGTTATATATACGGTTATATGGTTATAGACGATGCTGAGCATTGTTCTACGGTTTGCTAAGGAAGTTAGGTTAATTCGAAAAGAATAGGCGGGTAACTTTAGGTAGCGAAAACTAAAATGTTCTGAACTCAAAATTTATAATTCCTTCGTGACATAGGGGTGATCGAATTTCTTCGACCACTGCTTAATAAATCCAAGCGCACCCCTGGCTTTATTCACAATGCACGAAATATGATAAATAAACTCTAGTCTGGGCGAATACCGAAATCGTCAAGTAGAGTGATTTGAAAGTTATTATATGTAATCTGTTTGTAAATCCGACTGGCTAACGCCGCAGAGTGGCTCCTTCGCTCAAAACACATTGCAAAATTAATAACTTTTCAACTGTTAAAGTTTTCGACTTTAACTTTTATAATAATATGCAAGTCTCCAAAAATGTTTAGGTATTACATTTTTCATGTTACGCCGACTAAAAGAGGCGAAATTAATTCGGCAAACTAAAACTTTTAATTTACTTAAAAAAAAAAAAACATTTTAAAAAGAATCAATAAAGTTAAAAACTCCAAATGATTAACACTTTTTCATTTGCTTTTCTCACTTCAACCCATGATTTTTTCTGCCTGTTATCCATACTGGCCGACAACATAGTGCCAGTTTGGCAGCATGAAGTAATATGAAAAAATATAAATATTACAAAATTGTTGTGAATTATAAAATGTTGGTTTTGTACTTTTGCAACGAGTTTTCGGAAAACGAGCCACTGTGCGCTGCACAGTGTAAGATTTTGCCAATCTAGGGGGACTTTTAGCAAAAGTTGAACTAATTTTGAAGTCGATGCTGCTTAAGCAGCACTTTTAGAAATGTTCAACTGTTACGAAAACAGGCACAAAACAAAACAAAAAAGTATATTTTTTTCACGAGTATCTTCAAAAGGACCAGACTCGGGGCTCCAATTCAGCTGCTTCAAAAAACTAAATAACTTGTCCATTCTTTACCAAAATGTGCGAAGTCTACTGGGAAAGTTGAGTAAGGTATATGTAACAGTCTTTCCACCGATGCTGACGTAATTGCTTTAACTGAAACATGGCTTAATTCTTCCGTCTCCGATCAAGAAATATTTGCTGATAACTTTGTTACTTACAGAGCATATCAGGCAAAATTTACTCCTTCCCGGATTCGAATAATTTGTAATAATTATCTCGCTTTGTTAAATTTTTTTATTTAATATTCATGTATTTTAGTTATAAGCTATGTTAAGGCAAGTTAGCAGTTCATTGTTAACTATAAACCAAATAAATAAATACGGTTTTTAAAGCTGTGCATTAGAAATGCATGCAAATTTGGACTGGGAAACGAGCGTCAGTTCACAAAGTTTATTTTAAACCAAATAAATAAATAAATAAATACGGTTTTTAAAGCTGTGCATTAGAAATGCATGCAAATTTGGACTGGGAAACGAGCGTCAGTTCACAAAGTTTAGTCTTTTCCATTGCATCGCGTGATCAGTGGGAGCAGCCAGAAGTAATTTTTTCCATAATCATTAGGCAATTTTTGATCCACTTTCAAAAACGAAAATATTTTATTAGAATCAAAATTTTTTTTAAACTTTTTTTTTTAAGTCCCAAAAAGTAAGTGCATTGTTTCATTTTGCTTTTTTTTTTTTTGGAAAAAACGTACATTATTCTATCGTATTTAGATGCGCTTTTAAAGCACGCAGTGATGGTGTTTGGCAATGACATTGATCACTCCAAATTTAAATTGCACATGACTATGTAAACTGTCTTTTGAGTTTGATTTGACAAATCTAGGAGAGATAAAGGCAGATTCTTACGCATAATGCAAGTTGGCTTCAGGTCGCAATGATGTCATTGCTTCCACCTCAAGTAAAAGTGGGAGGGTACAAAAAGCATTTTCTGAGTGTTGTCTTAAAACACAACAAAGGAAAAGCCAATATTTGTTGTCAACGATGGATGATGATCAATTGCTAGCAGCCGCAGAATAGGATTTGCGGGCGGATTCAGCTAAATTGATTAATGAATTATCAAATGCTCCCGCGTCAACGGGGACTATAATTAAGAAAGCAAAATTATCTGCTAACGTCCCTTCAAAAAGTCTTTCAGCACTTGCCCTTATGATCCTTCCCATAAGCCCACGAGGAAGAAATGAGGAAGTGCGAAGTTTTTGTAAACATTTCACTAGGAAAACTTCGCGCGCACAAATACTGATCTCATGCACAGGTTACTGATATTATCCGATCCATTTATAGCAAGTTTACGAGAACCAACTTATATCACAAGATGGATACAGTGACAAGAGCTGTGACTCGAATGTGGAGTCAAACTAGCCTGGCCAAAAAAAAATTTGTAACATTTTCTTTGAAGTTTAAATTGTTACATTAAAAAAAAAATATTAAAAATATAAACAAAAGTTTTTTTAAACGAGAAAGAAAGCTAACTTCGGTAAACCGAAGTTGGTATACCCTTGCAGTCTCCAATTGGATCATTGAAAATCGAACCATTTTAGTAATGTTAAAAAAGCATCGAATTTTGTAAATTTTACATTTTACATGTAGAATTTTACATTTTCATATAAATCGTCCGATCGCTTCTATGGCAGCTATATGATATTGTGGTCCGATCTTAATGAAATTAAAACCGTAATTCTAGAACCATAGAAAACTGGTATATCTCCAAATTTATAGAAATACGTTGAAAAACAGAGAAGTTAAAATTTTTTTTACATTAATTTCGCCATTATTCCTATGGAAGCTATAGGATATAGTAGTCCGATTTCGGTCGTTCGGTCATATATACTGCGTGCTAAAGACATAACACTATGCTGAAAATTTCAGCTCTATAGCTCAAAAACTGAGAGACTAGTTCGCGTAGAAACCGACAGACGGACAGACGGACAGACAGACAGACAGACAGACAAACGGACAGACAGACGGACATGGCTAGATCGACTCGGCTGGTGATGCTGATCAAGAATATATATACTTTATGGGGTCGGAGATGCCTCTTTCACTGCGTTGCAAACATCTGGTCAAAATTATAATACCCTCTGCTAGGGTATAGTATAAAATGTGTAAGTAAATGTTATACAATTTACAAACTTCAATATTTTTTTAAGTTTACCAAAATGGATCGATTTTCAGTGATCCAATTGCAGACTGCAAGGGTATACAAACTTCGGCTAACCAAAGTTAGCTTTCTTTATTTTTAAATGTGATAAGTGACGAGCATGTCGTGGAAGGAAGTTAAAGGTTAGGTTAGGTTAACCCGGTCGGCCCTCATGGGACCTTACATAGACCAATATGGCCCCTAGTTGTCCGGATGGGTTTGTATAGACCTGGAGAATTTTTACGAGATTTTACCTAAAGGATCGAGGTGTTCTTCGCAAAGGCAAGTTGTTCGCCTGGCGTCTACTAGTGATGCCAATACCGGGGCGCCTAGGTATCTGATCCTTGCCCGTGAAAGGGCGGGGCACTTGCAGATGAGATGGTCCAAGGTTTCAATTGCCTCGGATTCATCACATTTCCTGCAGTTGCCATTATCGGTGATGCCTAGTTTAACTGCCTGCGACGCAGCCAGGCAGTGACCCGTTAGGATTCCCACTAGCAGTCTGCAGTCTTTTTGTGGTAGATGCAGTAGGTAGTGGCTGAATTTTTCGTTGCGCTCTTTGCACATGATTCATGATGTTGCAGGTTGTGGAATTTCTCCACCTTCCTTTAGTTCCCGCGTCTGCCCTTCTCTCTAGCTCGCTTTGGAGCGTTCTTAAGGAAACAGGCACGTTCTCCATTCTGTCATTGGCCAGCCTGACGCCTACCTTTTCAAGATCGTCCGCCGCATCGTTACCATCAATGCCCTGGTGGCTTGGAACCCAGTAGATCCGCACTGACTTAGTCGTGCTGAGGATATCTGAACCTCCCTGCTCACCATTACATTTTTGGAACAGACCGCTGACGACTGCATGGCTCTTATAGCCGCTTGGCTGTCGACGAATAGTTTCACCGCCTCGTATTGGCGGTTTATACTCTGCGCGGCCTCTACCACTTTCCTAATGGCAAAGACTTCTGCTTGAAATATGCTGCATTGGCTTGGTAGCTTATACGACAGCCTTATCTCAGGGTCTGTACAGTATATGCCCGCTCCTACTCCTCCTTCCAGCCGTCGGTGTAAATGTTGAGGTGTTCATTATGGTCCTGAGCATTTTTCCAGTCGTCCGGTCCCATGAATGTTGTTGTTTTGACATCCGAGTAAGTTCTGGGTATCATTTAGTCAGATATACTGATCATTACTCGCCCAATTGAACTATGACCGAATCCCTGTAGCGACATGTTTCCTGCTGCAACAAGGCGTTGTGCTAGCTTTCCTGCAGTAAGTTGCGCGTAGATATCAATGGGGTCGATACCGAGTATAGTTTCGAGCGCTTTTGTTGGGGGGGACCTCAGCGCCCCTGATATGCTGAGTTTTCTCCATAAGGCTGCCCTCTTTTCCGTGGCCTGCCACCACACTAAGACTCCATACAGCAAAGTCGTACGCACTACCGATATGTAAATCCAATGGGTTAGAGCAGGTGATAGGCTCCATGTGCAGCTAAGCATCTTCTTGGATGCGTATAGCGCTATGGTGGCCCTTTTTACCCTCTCCATTACATTGGGTTTCCACGCTAGCTTGCTGTCTAGTACTATGCCGAGGTATTTGACTTGTGTTTTCGGGGTCAGTCTGGTTGATTTGACTTCCGGGGGGATGCATAGCGATACCTTGTATCTCTTGGTAGAGAGAATGAGGTCCGTCTTGTCCGCGTTGATACTGAGTCCTACCCTCTTCGCCCACTCCAAACCAATCCAATCTATCCAATTCCATGATAGATCTGAGAGTCGATGGACAGACTGTTATTTTTGGGGCTTACCTTTCGAACCTCTTGATAAGGTCGTCCACCACCATATTCCATAGGAGGGGCGACAGAACTCCAGCTTGTGGTGTGCCTCTGTGCGCTGTGGAAGCGGTGCCCCAATCGGATTGTACCCGCCTACAACTTAGAAGGTTCCTTATCCAGAGGTTGATTGCAGGATACGTGCTTCTAGGCGTTCCATTATTGCTTCTGTTAAATGCTCCGGATATGTTCACAAACACTCCGAGAGCATATTCCTTGTTATGTAGGGCTCTCTCTATAGTGGCTACTAACGAATTCAGTGCCGTTTCTACTGATTTCGCTTTGGTGTAGGCATGCTGGTTGGTCGACATTAGTCTCTCTACATCATTACTGATGTGTAGGTCCAGCAGCTTTTCGAGTGCTTTTAGTAAAAATGAGGTGAGGCTTATCGGTCTGTAATCCTTGGGGTTTATGTGGCTGACAATCCGCAAGGTCCTCCATTAGATAGGGGTATAGCCCGTACTTAAGCAAGCTGTGTATGTTGCAGAGAGCCATGGGGTGATCTGTTCTTTAGTCAGTACAGTCAGGAGTCTATAGCCCAGTGGATTCTTCTAGAGGACAGTAAATCAGTTGGGGGGTTACCAGGTCTTGGCGTACATTGGCATCCGGAACCTCCGTGGGAAATGAGATTGTATTAGTGCTGTTAGGGTCTCTTCGCTGCCCCCAGTCCACTGGCCGTCGTCGAGTTTGAGCTGACTCTGTACTGTGGGTTGCTTGCTAACAACTTCCGTAGTGTAGCCGATTCTGGCACCAATCCATGGCTCCTAGACCAAGGCTGTGTCGACGAACACTTGCTTCATGGCAATCAGGAGTTCCGTCGATGTGACTTTGCTCTTATGGAGGTTAAGCTGCAGTACCCTCAATGGCATGGGCTCTCTGCTCACCTCCCGACGGGTTGACTATGATTGTCAGCTCACCGACCTCCTCCTCATTCGAGTCTTCGAGCGATAAGTCCTGGGCGGCGTCTACAATGGTTCCCAAACCTAAATCCTTATCCATCTCGCCTGCCTGCAGGGTGTGTGCGCCCTTGTCTGCTCAATGGCGCTTTTTGAGGCGCACGTCATGCCGCACGTCATCTTTCCGTACCGTGAGAACAGCACACCCTCGGCCTCCTTACTGATCTGAGGGATTTCGCATTGGCTCCTTCATTGGGTAATGGGCTCCCAATGTGGAGGATCCTCCAGTCTGCCGTCGGGATGTGCAGGTTCTGTCGCTGTAGCAGCTTCAGCGCACGGCCCCCCTGGTTTGCGATGGGGAAGAGTACCTTCGCCTTTGGAATGGATGGGATTAACTCCCTGTCCACCACCTCCAGCTTGGTTCCCTCCCACAAAGCTTCCAACTGGCCGACCGTTTGCGTCAGCCACTTCCGAATCGGGTAGTCCATGCACTTCAGGATTTTGACCCCATGCTTAAACGCTTCGGCCCGTCCCTGCGCAGGGAGCTGCTGCCTAGGGTCGGTGAGCGAAGAAGCCTGTCCTCATCTTCCTGTGTCAGTTGCACGCTCTCCAGGTCCGAATCTGTCTCGACGATGGCACCTGTGCGACTTAGCTTGATCTGCGGTTTGTTCGTTGTTGCTATGAACTGCTCCCGTCATAACAAAGGTGTGACCGCTCGCGACACGCATAGAGGATTGCTCCCCCCCGTGCCCGCGGGTGGTAGCAGTCACGCCTTCCACCGACGTTTGGGCTGACATCCCAGCCCCGGTTTCCTCCTTTTGTCCGCCCATACTGGTTAGTTTTCCAGGGAACCACCCACTACGTTTTAAGCCTACCGCCAGGCACCTTCAACCATGGCTACTGGTTCATTTCTTCCGGCTTTGGGGGGCCGCAGGAATTGAATCGTTGCC
Source organism: Drosophila tani (assembly GCA_008042535.1). Classification (NCBI taxonomy): domain Eukaryota; kingdom Metazoa; phylum Arthropoda; class Insecta; order Diptera; family Drosophilidae; genus Drosophila; species Drosophila tani. The sequence continues at coordinate 16,820 of VNJO01009608.1, read as the reverse complement.
TTAGCTAGATTACCCGGACAGAGCAAGCGGCATTGCATTACCCGTTACCCGGGATAGTACAGTGCCCATTGCCCAGCCAACACCCTCGTGGAGGGTTCAGTTGGAGGATTTATGCCAGCTAGGCTGTTAAATGACTTAACAGTAAATTTAGAAAACAATCTGTTCAACAGCCGGTATAGGTTGTTATATAATGTGGAAACAGCATCACCAAGCTACAGGTAGTTAAGACTTAACCAATCAATTATTAATAAGAATTGAGATAACTGAGAATAGTTACCATTTCGGAAACAAAATCGCATAGGGGCTATATATGTAGCAGGCGACTAAATTATTCCGTTTATCATAAGCTGTAAAGCCGGATGATGTAGATGTTCACTAATGGTTAAATGTGCATTTTGTGTGATGCTTGCTTTGCAAAGCACAGACACAAGGATATGATCCAAAAGTCTGCAACATGTAACTAATTTGTTACAGTTTGGAGAGAATATCTTAACGGATATGAACTCGTCTAGAGGGCTTACTGAGGAGGCCACTGACATTTCGATAATGAATTATGAAATTTAGATTTTGGCGGATTTAAAGCCGGAGACCTTTCGGTGGAAGATTTCATTAGTAATATTCGTTTCATTAGTACGCTTGGAATATTCGTGGACTGGGATTTTAAAGGAAAAATTCGCTTTGTTTATGTTTCGAATTAAATTAGAAGACTTTACATTCAACCTAATAAGAACGGCGGCTGTATTTTTAAGGAACCAAAAAAAGGGCAGCGCCTTACAGTATTAATAGGATCTTTTCGGGATTATTAAGTAATGACAATCATTTGTTTTTTAATAGACGTAATTTGTATTATTTATTCTATTTATTTAGACATTATAAATCTATTTATTTACATAACATATAACAATAATATCTTTTTTAAGCTTTTGGGATATGCCGGCACTATTTCAACAATGCCTGGCGTAATAAGTCCTACAAACTTGAGCCTATACTCAGCGCCAATGCCCGTTTCACGTCCAAATACAAGGACGCGATGGAGCGATGAAGAGCTCAACGCAATTCCACACTCAATATCTAGTACAAACATAGAAAATACCCAAGTTATATTAATGGAGGATTGTAAGTTCATAATTTTATGTAAATAAAAAAATATAAATTAGTGAATTCGTTACAGCTTCTGGACGTTATATTGACGATTACTCAAACCGTGACTATGTGTCATGATCATCTAAGAAAGAAAATTATACGAAATGTGTTCGTAATTCTCTTTACCGGCTTTTGGCATGCCAAAAACACATTTACAAAATGAGAAAAATACTATTAGAAGAAGTACCTTAAATATTTATATAAAGACATCGAATGCACATTGAATATATTATAAAATATTAAAAGCTGACACTAGCAGAATATTAAAAATATTTACATTATTCAGTTAATCAAATATAAAAGAAAATAAAACCCAAAAGATCTCATTTCCATTAATTTGAAATTAATTAATATTAATCAAAAACGCCTTGACACTCGATAATTTAATGATTTTTCAAGCGATTAAAATTTAATTACCCCGTTAAGCGACAACGTATAGATTAAAATAAATACAAATTCGATTATGTACAACTTACTAAAACTATACATTTAATCGGTTGAAATTAATGAAATATCTACCATATTAATCGATAATGGCTAATTCAAGAAATTCAAGTATTTAATTGTGGTCTATCGAAATAAAAGCGACTTAGAGTGACTAATAATAAGAAAGACAATTTATTGACAATAGTAGGTTAGTAATCGAAAAATATCGATATGCAGTATCACAACAACTGCGTTTAGTAATATTAATTGCTCAAAAATAATGCCCAACTGAAATATAAATTTAAATAGTTTTTGTAAGCTACAAATATGATGTAATTAAGGACATAAAAAATGTAAACTCGTTTTTTGAGATAGGCATCTGCAAAGTTGATAACTTATATTAATAGAGTTTCACTCAATTTGGTCAATATATTGAGGGTGCATCTATTATTTTTTTTGATCCAAAAAGCTCAATAGGTGATTTATATATGAAAATGTAACAAAAATTACACATTGACGTGGAAACTCTTTAAAAAGTTGCTCTTAATATTGTGCCATATAAACTATTATGCGGTCACAAAATTCATTGTAAATTGGTAACATTTTCTGGCAACTTTTTAGAGTGATTCAAATTTAGTACTATATAAAAATTAAATGAAAAAACAACGAAGGAATAAGGAACATAAAAGAGAGAATACGGGAGTGTTACAAAAATCCCTAGGATATACCAATTTCTTGAAAATGTGTCTAAAACTATGCTATAAAATGTTTTAAGTAGCAAAATCAGTGTACCTTTTTTTGTTATAATGTAACTTTGTGGCATATTTTTTCACATTTTTAGGGGATTCTAAAATCCTAGAGATTCTGTAGCATCATAATGCATCTAGAATAAGAAGAAGAAATACATTTGGGAATTCTACAAAAATTTAGTACAATAACTAGTCATAGGTGGTAAGCGAAAAGCTAACCCGTTTTAAGAATTGGCTGTGAATATATATCTAACGCTTACGCAATTAAGTGATTTGACAGTGCTTATTAATATATGTATATATTAAATTGTATTGTAAATGCATATACATGTACATATGAGTCAATCTTTTTCTAATCGAAAATTAACTTTGTTGGGCATTGAAAAACATTTGCTGATTTAAAAAGGAATGACTCAAATATGTATTTATAACTAATATATAGACTGTAAACAAAAGGAGACTTGCTAAATATAATTTAAGAGTATATTTTTATAATATAAGCAAATAAAATACACATTAGTATTGATACAAAAATAAGATGTGAGACTTGTTTTCGTTTATTTTTTTTTTCCACTAGTTGCATTTCAATTGTGGGCTACACATAGTACCCAAATAGTTATGCGTAAAGATAAAAATTTACATATTTAGCGTATGCACGGCTTCGGAACTGCGTAACTAAAATGTGTTTATAAGGGGGCTGTAAATAGGGGGACTGAATCCAAACCCATAGAGTACAAAGGTATTATAAGTTAGTGCCAACCGAGAATGTATCTATCAGAATCAGGTAGGTTTCGCAGGTAGTCTTTTTTCTATTGCAGGTAGTATATAAGTCGGATCAGGCCTGATCAGACGACTAATAATTATTATATTATAATATAGCAGCCTTGGAACAATCGGGAAATTAATAGAAAACAAACTATAACTTCTGAAGTTTTTATACACTTGCAGAAGGAATTATCACTGTGATCGGCAGTCCACGTAGTGACGCTCAACACCGAAACTGTGGTGCGCAAAGAGACTACTATAAAGAGCCGTAGAATTGAAAATCTGCTACGATAATCTGATCACAACCAATTATACATTGATCGAAAGGTATTGTAAAGCTCTTTGAAATACTAAGCATACTAAGATTGAACGTGAGGGTGCGAAAATTAAATTTCTGGTGTTTGTCTGTCGTTTTAGAGTGCTGGAACCACTATTACTTTGTTAAACAGTTCGGGCTGCTAGTTAGGCGTGCATGCGACGGCATACGAAAAGAATCGGAAATCTAGTAGAGGAACCGGGAAAATGTAAACTAATTCCAGAAGAGACAGTGAATGTTTAGCAAAGAAAGAGGGGGAGAAATTCGGTAAGCAAGACGTGGATGTTGTTACGCTCGCATGTAACCTGCCCAACCTATGATCGCACCTTGTTCCAGCATTGCCGGAGTGATCCCTTGCATAGCCTTCTTTAAGAACTGAGGCACAACGACACCACCGACGCACAGTGGGGTATTGGACCCGGACCCGAAAAGTGGCGATTAATTCAAAAAACGATTTTTAAAGATTAAAAAAAAACGAAATTAAATAAATAAATAAAATGTTATATAAAAATAAAATGATTTTTTTTATTTATGGGTTTGACTAAATATACAAAAAAAAAAAACAGTTTATTCTTTTTTTTTTGGTATTTGTTCTTAACATTATTTGAGTTTTTATAAAAATTAGTTGTTCAATTTTAATAAAAATTTGTAAGATTATTAAGTTAATAACAACACATAATTAAAAATAAAAGTTTGTTTAAAACTTGGTATTTTTAGTAAAAAAATAAATAAATTAAACTGGCAGCTATAAGAAATAGTAGTTCGGTTCTGATACAATTTTTCCTTAAAATCAGGAAAATATTGAAACTTCATATGTAAAAATTTGCTTAGAAAATTCTTAAATCCAAAAAAGGTTTCATATCAAAACAACTTTTGAAAATAATTTGATTTAAAAACAAACAACTTTTTTTTTACTTAGTTTTGTCATATCTAACAGAAAAAAATTTTTTCCATCTCTTTACGTCCGCTATCTGCATTGGCAAAAGGCTAATGCACATACAATTCACTACGCATTATCTCCAGGAACAGTACCGGAGCAAATACAAACAACCAAATAAGGCAAAACAATTAAATCATTATACCCGGTACCCATAGGGTACAAGGGTATTATGAGTTAGTGCCAACCGAGAATGTATGTAACAGGCAGAAGGAGGCATCTCCGACCCCATAAAGTAAATATATTATTGATCAGCATCACCAGCCGAATCGATTTAGCCATGTCCGTCTGTCCGTCCGTGTGAAACAACAGATCTCAGAGACTATAAAAGATAGGGTTACCAAATTTGGTGACAACATTGGAATCTGTTGCACGCAGATTAAATTTGTTTTAAAATTTGGCCACGCCCACTTGCGCCCCCAAAAATCATAAAAAACGTTAAAAAAGCTATACTCGTTATTTTCGGGTTAAAGTTAATAGATACAATAAATGAATAAAATAAAATGGACATTTCCTGAAAATTTCAGTAAAATCGGATGATAAACATGGGAGATATTAGCAATAAGGTTAGAATTTTAACACACCGCCCCAAGGCACTGCTGTTGCAAGCTGTAGCCGACAGGTGGCGCATTCGAGCCTTGGCCGTGCGATATAATCGCGCCAACTGCAGAATAAATGACAAAAGAATATAGCAAGAAATGACAAAAATTAACATAATTCGCCGAATGAGCGGGTTTTTATGTGTTCTTATAAAATGTATCATTCATATTTAAGTATGACATTAAATTGTTTAGGTCGGGGTCGGGATGTGCGTCTCCATATCCGCATTAGTGTGATCGTATATATTTAGCGGTGGCCCTTAAAATATTGATTTAATTTAATGATTCCGACCAAAAACATTAAAAACAACTATAATGTTCCTCTACGCCAATTTTTCACAAAATACTAGATCGTACAATATCCTTTTCAGAGTGACCGAATACACATTACGAGTCAGATTAGTTCCTGAATTTAAAATTACTTCAAGTCCAGTTGCTACTTTTTGAATTAATTCGCAAAATTAAATATACATATATCCTTCACACATTCCAGTGACCCATTAGTAACTGGTTATGAATGAAACCGTCAGTGCGGTAATGGTCTTCAATTTGCGTTAAAACAGTAGAAAGCTCCTCAAACGTTAAAGCCCTGGATCCAAGTATCCGTCTCATATGTAGTTTAATATCCCACCAAAATGGGGAGAAGAAGGGGGTATGAAGTGCCAAGAAATCCCTTCGTTGATGAAGAATTGAGCTAATTCCTCTTCTTTCGCTTTTTCGATGATCAGACGTCTCATGTCGTCCAAAGTTTGCTTGCTGCCATGAAATGTGGTTCCGTTATCCGAATAAAGGTCAGTGGGCTTGGATCTGCGGGCAATGAATCGTTGAAATGTAGCGATGAAAGCATTTATCGTTAGGTCGACAACCTCGATGTGGAGCGCCTTCGTAGTTAGGCATACAAAAATAGAGAACCACGCTCTTCCGATCCGTGGGGTTCGTCCCTTTGATTCCTTGATTGCGATCGGCCCTGCATAATCCTGTCATGTATGTTGAAAACAGCGGCTAGCTTGAACTCGAGGAATTGGTAGCTCTCCCATGATCTGGTTACTGATGCCTTTGCGTTGGATAAACAGCGTTTACATTGAAATACAGCCTTTCTGACGAGATTGCGGGCACCCAGAATCCAATACAGTTAACGAAGATTGGTAAATTTTGCGTCTACTTCAGTATGAAGATCGGTTACATGAAAAGATCGAACAAGTAATCCAGCTATTGGTGAATCCTTTGGAATCAGAATTGGGTGTTTGGCATTTTAGTTGATTGTAGAATTCTCTTTTCTTCCACCGATTCGCATGATTCCATGATCGTCCAGGAATGGGGAGAATCTGATTAAATGCGATTTAGTATAAAGCTGGCGTCAATTTTCTAGCAGCGTATATTCTCTGGCAAAGAATTTCTGTTGTACAATGAGTCATCGTCGTTTTGCCAGCAGCTCCTCGGACGTTAGGAATGGTAATTTATTTATGTGATGAGATCAAATAAAGCGATAACAGTAGCTAGATACCCTTTCAAGACACGTCCAGGTTGAGAATTTGTGGATAAGCAACTCGTTGATACTTTTATCAGTTTTGTAGTTGTTGGCTTGATCACTCGATTATCGGTGTTTACATCGAAACTTGAAGAAATCCTGAACTGGTTTGTAGAGGGTGGCCAATCATCTTCCGATTAAGCCAGCCAAGACGGTCCCTTCCTCGAGAAGCACACTCGGTTGGATTGTCCTCCATGCGAACATGATTCCAGCAGCTGCGTGGAAAGTCGTTCAGGACTTCTGCCGTTCTGTTGCAAATGTATGTGTTCCAGTGACGTGGTGAAGCTGAAAGCGAATGTACCACAATTATCGAATCTGTCCAGCAGCTGGTGCTGAAAATAGGAATTTTTAGTGATTGTTTGACAATGTTAAGCAATCGGGTAAGGAGTAATGCAGCATTCAGTTCCAAGCGCGGGATACAGCCGGGCTTTATAGGTGCCACATTAGTTATTTGGAAACTGTTTCCAACTGCTACACGTGTAGACAACCGCACCATTGGCATGCGTGGATGCGTCGGCGAATCCGTGTAGTTGAGCGTCTCGGAATGGTAAGCCAATATATCGTGGTACTTGACATTCTGTAAGTGAAGGCAGGTCCCCCCTTGAAAGCCCTCCAGGTCATTAGGTCATTCCATTGCAGTACATTTGTTCAACTCTCTTGAAATATAAGGTTGAATAATACAATGACCGGCGCTACCGGCCCTATTGTACTCTAGAGTTTTGATAGTTGGGACAGTAGTTGTCTTTTAGTCTGAGATATGCTCGTATCGCATTCCTTGATATTGAGATACAGAACATCCTTTCCGGGGTTTCATTAGATAGCAACAGTTTTGACTGGTAGTTCCGCACCTGATTTGTTGAGGAGCTGCATAGGTTCAAAACATCTATTTTCTTCTGGCAATGATTCTAAAAGTCGCCAGCAATTGAATAATTATACATTGGTTTATTCTCAGTCTAGCACCAAACAATGCGCTGAAAATTGGTATGTGGTTTGAAGACTTGGATTCCTCTAAACATCTTTTCGATATCCGCGCATAGAACATATCGGTGTTGTCGGAAACGTAAACAAACGTCTATTCGCCTGTTACACTTGTCGCTATTAAACGTGCTTTCTATCTATTCCATTAAGCCAACATTTTTGGCAATCGGTCAGTGATTCCGTGATCTGTATCAATCGGAAACAATTGGATCGTTTTAATCAAAGCCAGTGATTATAATATTGCAAAACAATCATTCTGTTTTACTAAATCTCATATTACGCTTTGCTGCGCTGTGCTTCTTGTGCATTGCGTTTACCGCTTGCCATTGCACCGTGCGGTTGCTGTTGCTGCTGAGCATAGCGTTTACCATCGCACCGTGTGGTTGTTGTTGCTGATAAGCAACAACTGGCTCTTGGAGCTTATTTAATTTCTCAACTTATTTACCAATAAGACGGAGTACCTGCTGCTACGTTGCATGGCCGCAAAATCACCTTGCGGCACTCTACTGTTTGTTGGTGGCTCTGCGACAATGTTGCACACCCTGTATGCGCCGAGATGTGGCATATTTGTGCGCGAATTGCGGATCGTGTTCGTTCTCATGTCGGTTTTGATTGGACGTGCCCGAGCTGCATGCATATAAAAAAAAGGAGATGAGAGCTTTTATGCGGCAGACTCACCTGAAGTTTCAGTCTCTTGCGGCCGCTTTCAAGGATTTACTAAGCCGTTTCCAGACGACGGAATCTCACTTTAAAACGTTGAAACTGCTAAGTGACTCACCAAACATATAAAGGTGTATAAGAACTAATTTACAAGTTACAGATCCTGCAACCCCCATTTTGCTATTCAGCCCGAGAAATGGAACCATCAACGACGCTCTGACGATGAAGACGATGTATCTGGACCCGTACAAAACGCTGGCCCATACTCCAGATTACCTGACTCCAGCATTTCTCCTAGTCTGAAACCAATAGACGGTAACCAACCATCAACCGCTACATTTAAAGACGCTTCGCTTGTATCCGCCCGATCGGCTGCAACTTCGGATTTTACAGACGTACCTAATTATTTTCACTACACTACCAGAATGTTTCGTAGCTTACTCGGCAAAGCAAAGAGTAAGCTGCACGTCAACGGCGGTGTCCTTATTGCCGTTAAGTCCGACTTAGTCTCTGAACCTATTTTCGCATTTAATGTTCGTCGTAAAATGATGTTTTTAAATTTTTTTTTTGTTATGTCTTGAAATCCTCCGCCCACCTGATGTGAGTCGGGGCACATCAATAAAAAAATTACTCTAGATTTGACCGGAGGTATTTATTCTAATACTAGCAGATATTTGCTATTAAAATAAATTAAAATATCTCGCTGAATCGGGGAACCAACATGAAGTCTGTCATTCAGTGAGATTCCAGAGCTGTCCATTCCAGATCCATCGAAAACTACGCGACATTTGGTAGTCAAACTGACCAGTTTGATAATACCATGGTGCGGTAAATAAAAGCAAGTCTCTGGGGACTCGGCAACTTGAGCTTGAATTTAATGTTAATAATATTATAATGCATTTGTCCTTGCCTTCGCCCACCTGATGTGAGTCGCACGCCTATCCGCTGTTGAATCACACTCCGCCTGTCGATCGAGATTAGGGTACGATTATATACGATATAGGAATCTATAGATTACCGTTTACAAATAAACAATCATCAAAGTCAAATGTCCGAAAGAAACGGACTACCGGCAATCTGGCTAACGAAGGACCAATATTTTTTTTATGAATGAAACCGCCGGTGTTACTGTTTACTTAAATTATTGGTTAATTTATACATCCGAATTTTATTGATTCGACCGCTATGCGCGTGGTTGCATCGAGAGCAAAAATGTGACTTAAGCTTAATCCGCGTACAAATCATTCGATTATGCTGGTTGTGATAACAAGTTACAGTAAGAAGTTAATGGAAAAGTACTAGGCAAAAGTTCTCCATTAGGTAAACGAGAGCGGATGATTAAATAGGAAAGGAAAGAGAAAAAATAAACAGGGTGTCTAGTTTCCAAATAGTAACATTCCAGTGTTTCATCCTACCCATTGTTCGATTCCACACATTTCAGTGTCTCCATTCCACACTGCTTTTTTCCTACATTCATATTCATTCCATTCATATCCGAGAGTGGCGTAAATTTGCCATTTCCCATAAAATAGGCTGCCTATGGCAGATATATTGCCGTCCGGCCTATTAGTAATTATATTGAGCTTTTTTTAAATGCATTTTTATATTTCATTATTTTGCATGCAGAACAAAGAACGTTGAAATTCATTATGAAGAGAATAAGTCGTTGCACTAACTAACTGCAATAGAAAGAAGACTATCTGCTATGTTTCACTCAGGTAGCTCAAAATCTGAAAGACTAGTTAACGTAGAAACGGACAGTCTCGATTGGTGATCCTGATCAAGAATATGTATACTTCATGGGGTCGAAGATGATTTCTATACTGCGTTGCAAACTTCTGACTAAAAGTACAATACCCTACAAGGGTTTAAAAATATATGTATTATTGTTTTATTATCGTAAGAACAAGGTCAGTGAATATATGATATTTATTAATTTTTTATTAGGTATTTAGTTGTATTTTATAAATCATATATATGGAATAATTTATTTAATATATGGAATTATTAAAATGTGGTTTGGACTTGTTTGCTTTACTGGCTTAAAATTGCATTATACTATTAATATGCATATTAGAGAGACATCCAACTACTGCAAATAATTTTAATAGGCAATGTTGTATTTAATTTTATTTTTGTTTTATTATTTTGATTTAGGTTAATAAATGATTCATTAATCTAAAGAAGTGTTTAGTTTTTAAGCAGCAGCATCTTTACGATCAATTTTTTAAACGCCGAAATGCTATTTTATCTATATTTTGTCGTATTTTCTTTTGTCGTATTTCTTTTTTAGAAGACATTTAGATGCTAGAAAAGAGAATTTATGGATTTCGGCATTTTTACATTTTAAGAACCATTGTAAAAAAGAAACAAATCGAGTCCCATTGTTATATTGAATTTACAGATTATAAAAATCTCTTTTCCTTATATGCACTGTTAAAGGCATTTACCTAAATTTATTTATAGCTAGATGAGTGACGGACCGTCAAACCAAATGTACAATCAATAGCGATTTCAAAGTAAAATTCTTGAAAGATGTGTTCAATGCTTTTAATAAATGCTTTTAAATCCAAATTTATATCCTGGAAAAAAATTTAATCATTTTTACGATACAGTCTCATACATATAATTTAATATACATATATTTTCGCCATTGTGCTCTTTATAACAGATATGGGGAATTATGCACAAAAAGATATAGCCAATAACGAACGGTTCCTAACCTAAAACATACTATTTATTATATGTTTCGTAATAGTTTTATTGAAAATGATTATATAAATAATATATATGATAAACATTACACCCAAAAGTGTATAGTGTTTCGATAAAATGTAAATCAAATATATTAGTAATGCAATAATAAAATTTGGTAATCTTCTTTGGATATTACGATTTGTTTTTTTTTTTTTTGTTAAACTCCATATAGACATCGACATCTGCTAACTGCTTAATTTATTCATAAGGATAGCCCCAGGGATATGACATACCACCTAGTGCGTGACATACATATGACAGCAAATGCGGCAGAACAGTAAGCCATTGGATTATCCTTAGTGCTTATGAACAGTGGCTGGCAGCTTATTTGATACAGACGTAAAATCGAACTTGTAATGCTAGCATGTAAACTATGTGAGATAAAAAAAAAATGAATGCAATTTCTTAAAGTAGTATTTAAAAATATAAAAATACAGTTCATTGGTTTTTAATTCCATTAGATAACACTTAAAACTTAACATACCTAAACTTTTTGCACTTTTCGTTGCCAGAGCTTTTTTGATGCAAGGAATTTAGATAAATTTAATTCGTGAATTGTGATTGGATATGGACACAGCTTATATGATGCAGGACTTAGATAAATTTAATTATTATTATTATTTAATTAATTTAATTTAATAATGTATTTATCATTTATATATTTGCTTTCGGTTACACTGGAACAACTTTTATTCGTATTACAAAACTTAATCCCCGTAGAGTTAATGAAAAGCGAAAACTGGTTATTGGACATTTCAAGAAATGGAGAAACTTGTTCCAGTACTATCATACATAACATAAATATAAAATCTTTAGGCAGATAACAGCTATAATACAAAAAAAAAAAAAATAATAACAATAATAATTACTGAGCTTGAGGAAACACTAATTATCCAAAATGCTCAAAATAATCCAAAGATATCGGTTCCAAAACAAGCAGTATATGTTGAGAATAAAATCTAAAAATGTGCCGCAAAAACCGCCAACCTATTATTGCGAGAAAAACTTTAATGGCCAAGTAACTTGGAAGAACCCAGCTATAAGGTAGAATATAAAACTTTTCAAACTTAAATTTGTCCGGGAGCACAAAACCGCCTAATATTCTTTTTGAAATTAAGGTATTTTTAAGGACGAGAACATATTTGGATGTTTTGAATGCCATGTATTTGGCGTGATCAGAATACAGAGCTCCACCATATGCACCTGAACCTAAAAGTTGAGCATGCTAGCGGCTATCACAAAACTTGGCCCTGATGGTTTTGGGCTCATATTATTTCGACTTTTGGGACAAAATTTTATTTAAAACGTCGAACAACTAGGGATAATGGGTACTTTTAGCTTTTAACAAGACAACTAAACAGAAATCTATTGTAGATAATCCTGGTAATCTCAAGTGGTGGACCAAAATGTTATTGAGAATTTGTTTATTTTGGAGAGTAACGCACTTGAAGGATGTGATAAAACAAAAAAGATGAAAGAAATAACTATTAAGTTAAATTTAACAATTATTAAAGGCTAACTCTGATGGATCAAGTATGGTAACAAGAAAAATTGCAATAATTATAGTTATTTATAGTTTTTAGTGTTTCCTAATGGAATTAAAAAACAATAAAGTATATTTTTATATATTTAAATATTACTTAACTGCATTAACATTTTTTTTTATATCTCACATAGACGCTAGACGGTTTAAAGTTGTATTGTACGTCTGCATTAAATAACCTGTGAAACACTGTACATTCATGAGAAAAAATGTTAGAGAACGACGATGTTTGATATACATACAGTTATCGATTATTTCCGCTTTATTTTAGTATCTAACAATTAGCTAATTTTTTTCATTTGGGTTTAAGTTTACTTAGTTGATCAAGAATTGTTAAATGCTACATTTTGAAATTTTACCTAATGCTTTACAGGTTTTGTAATATAATTAATGCTAGCTTGGAGTAATTTATAATATATTTATCGAATTTATTCACACATTTTCAGTAAGCTTGTAATGTGTGAGTACATTGTATGTAACTTTAAGAGTGAGAATAAGTTCAATATGTATAATCAATTGATTATACATCTCCTAGTTTAGACACAATACTTTTTATATTGTTTTTAGAGGCGTTTAAATTTGTGAAGTAGATCAAGTTTTTTTTAAGATATCAAAGTTTTTCATTTTCATTTCGATTCATCGATACACAAATTTTTAATGACAATTATGTTATTACATATGTACGTAATCATGTTTCATAGTGTAATTATATACTTCGTCCGTGATTTTACATTTAATATGTATTCCAGGTAACCAATAATAAAATTCATGTATATATTTAATATATTTTTAAATACTTCTGTGGGATATCTCTGAAAATGTGTATATATTTTATAATTATATTTATGTATTTTTTATAGAAGGGACGTCATATAACACTTGAAATAAGAAATACAAGCAAAATAACCAAACTTGCCACTTAACAAACTTTATTCCACGTTTTCAATCTTAATAATGGATATTTATTGCACATCCATTTGTGACTTCATGTGCATAATGACAGTTTAAATTTCATATATTCATGTACTACATTCCTGGGGGTACACACTATTTTTGAGATATAAAATCGAATGTTGTAGCTCCACTTATTTTGGCCGATGCACTTCGATGAAAATGAACATTTTGCCATTTGTTATCGCGCTTGTGCCAGACGCGCGTCTCCTCCGATTGATGGGTGTGCGCATGTCCTTGTCTAGTTTTAAAAAATAACAAATTAGTGTATGCATTTAATTGCGAATTTTACTGGAGTTTATTACTTACTTATCGATATATTGTGTGAGTCGGACATAAGCAATGCAAGCTGATTCTTCACCCAATAAGTGCACATGAGGATTCAATATGGTTGTGTTAATTGCCTTGCAGTTTTTGCCAAGAACTGAAATTGAAAGGATTAAAGGTTTTTAAGATGGTAAATAAAATTGGTTCACGTCGATCAATCGACCAATTTCGTTTCATCATTTGAATTAAATTTAATCAAACAAAAACCCCTTTTAAGAACGATTTTTCAATGTCTTTATAACTTTTGTCACTGAGAGAAATTGGAGTTTTTGAAAAATGTAGTCCCTCTACATCATTTTTGTGATTATCTGACTGACAGACAACTCTTAGGCCGTTTCCATTTGAATGCATCCACGTCTGCGTTCGATTGTCATCGAACGCAGTGCTTCTCCCATACAAAGTCAAGCTAGGAGGGAAGGAGAAGTGACAAAATGTGTTACATTCAAAACGAACGAAGGGCTGTTGCATGAAAGTTGCATTCACGGTATTCTTAACTCGTTGTATTAAGCCCGGTTGTTTTTGTTGATATTTTCGGCTTCAAAGTACATATAATCAATAACAATCAATGCATCAGTGTTTTGTAGTTTACTTGCATCCAAAACCAGATTTTTGGATCCACAACAATCAATTCGGAGAATTATTTTTTTTTTTAATCAAGTCGCAAAGCACTATTTGCACAACATAAAAAGGACTAAAATGTTCCGCAGTTCTAAATGCAATTGATGTCAAAAACATTAGACTTACGGAAATACCTATTCGAAAAGCCTTTTAAACACATTATTACAATAATACAGACCCCCATAATGTAACAAATAATAACATCAGCGCTTCTATTTGTGTAATTTATTAAATATCAATATGTAATAGAGAGTGGAAGCTGTTTCTTTTTATTAAGATGTCTACCGTTTTCTTCATTTACGTAAAACTTGGACCATGGCCTAACATTTAGTCTGCTATTTTCTTATTAAAATGAATATTCAAATATTCTACAAACTGGCATGATTTTGTATGGAAGAAACTCTGAGTTCGATAACAATCGAACCATAGCTGGATGCAACCAAATGGAAGTGGGGTCTTGCACTGTAATAGTGCCCCTAGCCCAGACTCGCGCTTTGCAGCAATTCTGTTCTTAACAGCGCCCCGTTATACTGTCGCGTTCAAATCACTGTGGACGGCAGTCCACGTAGTGACGATGAGCACCGAGACTGTGGTGCGCAAGGCGACTATTATATACAGCCGTAGAATTGAAAATCTGCTGCGATAGTCCGATCAGAATCATTTATATCTTGATCGAAAGGTATTGTAAACCTCTTTGAAACTGCATACTAAGATTTTTCAAAAACGGATTAGTTTAGGAACAAAAATCCCCAAACAAAACAAAAATCCCCAAAAATCCCCAAATGTTATTGTGATCTAGCTTTAAATACGCGTCGAATGACACCTCGATCATCCTGATCCGATATTTCGTTCAAAAGATATTCAATAAACAAGATTTTAACGGCCTTTCCGAAATGAAAACGTTTGTCCCGTTGTTTGTCTGTCTGTGTGTCTGTCTGTCGATGTTTTTGTTTTAGAGTCTTGGAACCACTTTAATTTTATTAAACAGCTCGAGCTGAACATTTTTTGTTCTACGACTTTTTGGGTTTCCCGCCAGTTTGGCGTGAAAACAGCTAAAAAAAAAGCCAGATAACTTCTAAACGACTAAAGCTACAGAAACGTGCATATGTCTTTTGAAAGGTTTTTTGAAATGATAATAGCTGTGCCTTGATATAATTTATCTAAATGTAATATTAAAGAATTTATAATTAAAAAGAATTTTTTTTTTAAGTTTTTGAAGTTTTTTTAAAAATGGGTCTAACGATTTAAAGTCACTCAACGCCATATAGCCCTTGAGATTGCTCAAATTTTGGTATACAACACATATCTGGGAAAATTCGCTTTCTCGAGATATTACTCATTAAAATTAATAGCAAAGATCCCATATACCTAACCTTTTACATGCACTATACATACATTTACATATGTAAAAAATCATGTAGAGTCATGTAGAGACGTGCACAATGCAATACAATTTAAAACCATCCGAGGAAATGTAATATAATTTAAATTTAAAAGAAAACGTTAGAAAAAAAAATTAATTTTTTTTTTAAGATTAAACATTTTTTTTTATGGTTTTTACGATTTTTATAGTAATACCTGGTCGAAATAAATATTGGGACACTCACGTATCATAGTTAGTTTTCACCGATAATAAAAATTGGTAAGCATTTAAATGACACAAACAATTTATTTTAATGTGTTCGCATATCATGTAAGTATCGGCATGTTAAAAGTTTGAATTTTATAATCTGGGGCTTTTTCTTGACCAGTGTTGTGAAATGTGATTTTTTCCTAGTACGAAATTATTATTGGTACACCATCAAGAAAGTTGCGCTTATTGACTGTTTACTTAAAATTTTCTTAAGATAAGGTGAGTATTTGATTCTAACTATCTGTGTATAAGAAAATTATGTTTTTTAAAACTAAAGAAATGTTAATTTAATATAGTGCGACAAGTAAAAACAGAAACAATGGGTAATGGAGTAAAGCTGTCGGAGAATATGCAAAATATTATCCTTAATCTGCGCAATGAAGGCAAAAGCATTCGCGAAATAGCCAATATTGTTGAAATTAGCAAGAATACTGTTCAAAAATTTTTAAAAAACACGGAAGCTTACAATAAAACAATTAAATGGGGCCGACCTTCCACAGTGTCAGAACGAACCAAACGACAAATAAAGAATTTGGCTGTAAATACAGCGACTAGTTCACGGGATATAAAAGCTAAACTGTCTCTTAAGATCACCCCCCGTCGTATTCAGCAAATATTAAGTTCTGATAATAACATTAAATATGAAAAAATGGTTCGCAAACCTATGCTTTTACAAAGACATAAAACAGCTCGACTGCTTTTTGCAGAAAAGTACAAATTTTGGACAAGTGAATGGGAAAACGTTATCTTTAGTGACGAAAAAAAATTCAACTTGGATGGTCCTGATGGAAAAATGATGTACTGGAGAGATATCCGTCGTGAACGAAAGTCCTGCTATGCTCGCAATTTTGGTGGAGGATCTCCGATGGTATGGGCTGCATTTGGACACC
>VNJO01009605.1:0-13151 GCA_008042535.1 Drosophila tani | reverse complement strand
GCCTTTTATACCCTTGTGGCTGGGCACCCAGAACAGCATCAGCTTCGTGGGCCTCTGTATGATCGCATCTCTGATGTTGCAGATTGTTGGGTTTCTGTTGGCGATGTTTCGAACTGCTTCCAGAGATGATAGGCTATCGCTGCATATCACGAATCTGCCGCGTCTCCCTTGTGCGTAGACTATCGCTTTATATATGGCTACTGCCTCTGCTGAAAATATTGAGTAGCAGTCTGGTAGTCGGCCTGCAGCTATGATGTTTCCGTCCTGATCTACACATGCGAATGAGGTGTTATATTGGGTTTTGGAGCCATCGGTGAATAGCCACGTACGGTTTTTAAATATCGGCTTGCACGATTCTTCAGCAAAAACTTTCCGGTAGGACTCTCCAGGGGTGATATCCTTAGGAAGTTTTTGGAGTGTCGTCTGAATTGCGCAGTCACGTAGTAGCCAAGGTGGTGCAGGAAGTTTATTGTTGATTGGCGGCAGGTTAATGTTTAACTGCTTCGCAAGTGAAATGCAACGCCGAAGGGTAGAGATGCATTTAAATTCTCTGCGTTGCTTACCAATTCTTCCAAGTTCGCTTTGCAGGAGTTTGTTTGGGGAGCAAACAAGTTTCGGGATCAGTTTTGCTGTAGATTCAGACACAAGGTTTTCGATGGACGGAAGCCCGGCTTCGGCTAAGATGCATTTTATGGGTGATGTTGGAAATGCATTGATGCTACGTCTAACAGCAGTGTGATAGCCAGGTCTAAGTAGCCTTATATGCTGGCTTGCACACCACCCAAATATAGGAAGGCCGTATTCGATTTTAGCGAGTATTAGGGCTCTTGTGACCTGAATTAGGGAGTTTATGTTAATAAGAGAATGTTTGGATGTTAGGTATTTAATGATATTCAGCCTTTTCTCAAGGCTGTCTCTTAACACTGTAAGTTGCTTTTTATAAGTAAGTTTCTTATCGAAATATACACCTAGTATTTTTAAATTATCAACGCATTCTATTGAAAATGTATTAAAAGTTAGGCTAGGGTATGTACATTTGTGCTTTTTACATATGTGCAATATTTTACATTTATTTGGGGAAAGTGTTGCACCAGAACCCAGCCCCCAATTATAAATTTCATCTAGTATAGTTATTAGAATATTATTTAATTGTACTAGGTCTTTGATTTTGCTTGCAATAATAGCGTCATCTGCATACATTATTAATTTGACGTGTTTGTGCTTTGTTATAATGTTATTAATTTGTTCAAAGGCTATTATAAACAGAACAACAGATAGCGGAGACCCTTGGGGAATTCCGTTGTGAAGTTTAAAGTGGGAAGAGAGGACATTATTTATCTTAGCTCGAAATGAGCGCTGAGTCATGAAGGTCTTTACTAAACTGAAGACTTTCCTACCCACCCCCCATGTTGCAAGCTGTTGGAGAACTGTATGAACACCCACGCGATCAAAAGCTTTTTCAAAATCAGTCGCCAACAGAGTGACGTGATTTTTTGTTGAAAGAGCATCCGACGCGAAGTGCTGCAGGAGCAGCAGGGAATCCATCGTGCTATGCTGCGGCTTAAAACCGGCTTGGCTCGGACTTAGACATTTTGTTTTGGTGATGAACCACATAAGTCTACGGGCTAGCATTTTTTCGAGGGTTTTGCTGAGACATGAAAGCAGTGAGATGGGGCGGAAATTTGTCACTTCTGATGGCGGCTTGTTGGGTTTACATATAGGAATAACTATTGCAGACTTCCAAACATGGGGATAGCGACCTTGGTTAAATATAGAATTGAAGATTTCTAGAAGCTTGGCTTTAGCCGCTGGTCCTAAGTGCTTTAACATTGGATATGAGATACGGTCGTATCCTGGGGTTTTACCCTTCGCTGTTAGTAGAGTTGATTCAAGTTCAATAATGGTAAAGTCCTGTTCAAGTTGTCGAGCAGCCAATGTCAGATTATTTGGAGAGTATATATTCCCTAGTAACAATATTTTTTGTCGGGTATATTCGCTGTTGAAATTTTCATCCCTAGAATATTCCGACCAGAATTTGCCAAATTCATTAGCAATTTCAAATGGTTCTGTGAGCACATTGTTTTGGGCTTGAATATATTTAATTTGTTGAAATGGGGCTCCTACAAGTTTTTTAATGTCGGCCCAAACCTTCTTTGTTGTAGCCAGTGGGGTTATGCTTGAAGTAAAAGCTTCGAACGATTCCCTTTTTGCTGATTTAACGGCTCTTTTAAAAGTTGCGTTGGCTTTTTTATAAGAAATAAGGTTTGTATCGTTCATTTGATGTTTGTATACATGCCAAAAATGTTGTTTTATTTTCTGTAACTTTTGGAGATCTTTGTTCCACCAACAAATCTTTTTTGAATAAGTGTGGGGCTTGGTCTCGGGTATTGTAACATTTGCAGCAGTTCTTATGCATTTTGTAAACTTTGCTACTTGTAATGGAATGTTGTCAGTAGAAGGAAATTGTGAGAGATTCTCACAAACTGAACTAAATTTATCCCAATTTGCTAAATCTATTTTGTATTTGGGGGAAAATTTATTTTTTACAGAATTATGATGTTGGGTTAAATTTGTGAGAATCGGGAAGTGATCGCTTCCGTAAAGGTCAGGAAGGGCCGACCAATTACAGAAGGGGTAGATAACTGGTGAGGTTAAAGTGAGATCAACATTTGTAAAAGTCTTGTGTGTGTTAAAATGGGTAACTGAGCCGTCATTTAGCAGTACTAAGCTGCTCTGAGCGACTGCCTCAATTACTTTACGCCCTCTAGTGTTGGTTGAACATGACCCCCAAGCATAGCTCCAGGCGTTAAAATCGCCCAAAAATATTAGGGGATGATTTATATGATTAATAATTAAAGACAGCTCGTTGGCAGAAAAATTTTGGGCAGGTGGGATGTAGGCATTTAAGATTTTTATTTTTTGGCCAAAATCTAGCTGAATAGCGATGTGTGAGATATTCGAATTATGGGCAGATTGCAATAAAGTGTGGGGTAGGTGCCTTCTAACAAGAATACCCACTCCTTGCTTCGAATTTAGGTTTAGTGGCAAATTACTAAAATAACCAATATATTGTTTTGGACAGATTATGTTTATTGAATTGTATGGTAAGTGAGTTTCCTGAAGACATATAATATCTGGGCTTTTGTTAGCGATTAAGATTTTTAATTCATCGTAGTTGTTTATATAGCCATTTAAGTTCCATTGTATAATTTTAATTGTCATTGATAAGTATTAAATAATTTAAGTTATACTATATGTCAACAGGGGCTTAGTTTTGTTATTTTTAGTTAATAATCTGACATTGCCTCGTCTGAGTCAAGGTCATCAATGTGTATTGTTTGGTTTGTCATTAACTCCGGGGAGTCAATGTCAGAATAAATGTTTTCGGGGTTTGTGTTGTTTAGTGTAGAAGTTGAAAAAGAAGAGTGGGAATGATTGTTAGTTGTGTGTTTTGTTGTTGTTGTGAGTTCAACTGGAGCAGCTGATTTGTTTGTAGAAGTATTGTAATTTGATTTAGAGTTTTGGGAGGAGGAAGGGATAGGGAAAGAAGAGTCGCCAGAAACGTGGCGATCGTCAGCGCTAGAAATTACGGTGTCAGCCAAGTGATTTTTTTGTTTTGTCTCTGTTATCGTTTTATTTTCGTTCTGCTTTACCGCAGTAACACCTGCATAGCTGCTTGGGCTGGAAGTTTTAGGCTGTGATGCTCTGAAGAAGTTTTTCGCTTCGCGCATTGTGCATTTTTTTGTTGTTTTTATTTTTAGTATTTCTTTTTGCTGTTTGAATGCGTTGCATTGCTTATCAGAGGCGGCATGGGCTTCGGAACAATTAACGCATTTGGGGGAACAGTTACCGGTGTGGGGGGCTCCACCGCATGTATTGCATGCTGGCTCATTTTTGCAATTTTTTTGTGTGTGACCAAGTTTTTGGCAAGACTTGCATCTCATTGGATTAGGGATATATTCCGAGACTTTAGCATTGTGCCATGAAATAGTAATTTTGGGTGGGAGATTATATAAATCAAATGTAAGCAGCATAACACCGCTGGGCTGTGGGCCTTTTTCAGTTTGTTTCAGGAATTTGTACACTGAGGTGACTTTTTGTGAGCTAAGATTCTCGACGATTTCGTCTTCGGGAATACCGTTTAAATAAGGCGCGTAGACTGTACCTTTTATGGAATTTAACGATTCATGAAGTTTGCACTCAATTTTGCATAAACCAGGCAGTTGTGTTGTTTTAATAAATACATTTGCATCTGCTACAGTGTTCACTAGCATTAATAAATTGCCGTCTTTTAGGTTGGAAATTGAGGCGAAATTTTTATTTATAAGTTTAAGTGCTTTATGGACCGAAAAGCAATTATATTCCGAAATAGGTTTATCACTATTTTTGGCGGAGATGGTAATATATTTGGGATTCGTTGTATTTTTTATTGGGAGTTCCGGGAAGTCGGAGTAGAGTTTTTGCGGCTGTCTCCGTTTCTTAGGTGGGGGGCTGTCGTTCGAAGCTAGCGCTGCGAACTGATTGCTCCCCAAATTGGGTGGCCCAGGGCCCCCCATGATTATCTAACTTAGACTAGATTAGTCTTACGTTAGACACACTTCGCGATCGAAGAATATAGAGAAGAGAGCTTTTTTTTTTTTTGTTTTAGGAAACAAAAGAAAGAGGAAAAAGAGATCGAAATCACTGATAGCGACACTATTGATTAGCAACTGACGTCTGCTCACGATGAGTGTTAGCCGGCGACTGTGCAAATTAATTCTATGAGTGTGTGTGTTTTTGTTATTTTTTAATTCGTCTATTGGACAAATATACAAAGGGTAGGGTCTTATACTAAAAAATTAAAAAAGGTGCAATCAGCTCGCGCAGTACGGCCGCGAAGCAATGCTTCGCGCGGACACAGCATCCCTTCTAATTATCCTCCGGGTTTCTTCAGCGCTCCGTGATCATAAGCTTCGTTATGATCGCGACTGCGAAGTTTGACACCGTCGAGGGGAGGGGTTCCTGCAAGGACTAGAGCGGCCTGATCGGAAACAGACCTGAAAGCGCTGCATATCCGAAGAGCGGCTAGTCGGTGGGACGCGTCTAAGCCCTGGCTATAAGACCGCGACGCAATGGCGTGGCTCCAAACTGGGGCAGCATACAGTATGGCTGCTTCCGCTGCACTTGCTAGCAGGAGCTTTCTCGCCTGTCTTGGGCCTCTGTGGTTTAGCATTATCCTCGACAGTACGCGGACAGACGTGGCGGCCTTGGTGCTAGCGTACGCGAGGTTTTCTCTAAAAGAGAGCCTCGTGTCGATCATCACGCCCAGGTATTTGATCGCCCTCGACGATCTGACTGGGGCGTCGCAGACTCTGATGTTCGCCATTTCCACCTTTTCCCTGCTGCTCACCAGTATTGCTTCAGTCTTCTGCGGCGCTAACTGCACCCCTACTCTAGTCAGTCACGAGATAATGATGCTTATGCTTCGGTTGCAGATCTCCTTGGCACAAGCAATCTCCTTTTCGACGATGACCATCGCAATGCCGTCCGCAAAACCCACTATCTCCGTTCTCCCTGGGAGTGGAAGTCGCAAACCACCGTCATACATTGCATTCCACAGAAGTGGCGCGGACCCTTGGGGAACTCCTCACGATAGCTCAACCGCTTAAGCTCCGCCGGTGGTGTCGAACTACAGGACCCAATCGTCGAAGTAGCTCCGCATCATCTTCTGCAGGTATTGAGGCACGCCGCTGCCCAGTTTGGCCAC
Source organism: Drosophila tani (assembly GCA_008042535.1). Classification (NCBI taxonomy): domain Eukaryota; kingdom Metazoa; phylum Arthropoda; class Insecta; order Diptera; family Drosophilidae; genus Drosophila; species Drosophila tani. Next base: position 7,405 of record VNJO01009605.1, on the reverse strand, counting down.
GTACCTACCCTTTAGGGCTCTCTTAGCGCTGCGACATCGTCGCATCTTTCGCGGATCGTTTGGGACAGCAGGTCCTGTGCTGCCACGCAGTGGTTCAAGTTTGTCTGGACCACTTTCATGTGCTGCGTTTAGGCTCTGCTTTGGACTTCGTCACCAGGAGGCAAGACCGGCTGCCGACCTGGTGGTTTGCGTCCTTCCTCTTTGCTTCTGCACACCTGAAGCAGCGCGCATGGTTCTTGCACTCTGCCACCTTGTGCCCTTCTTAGCCACATCTAAAGCACGATTTGCTTCTGTCGGTGGCGCTGCTACATCCGTTAGCAATGTGTCCCGTTTCGAGGCACCTGAAGCACCTTGGACGAGACTCAATTTCCTTGACTCGACACCTTGTCCAGCCGACCTTCACCTTTCCTAGCTTCGTAAGGACTTCTGCTGCTCCAGCCGGGACAGATATAGTAGCCACCTGGCCTCCTCTGGGGAGGACTCGAACGCCCTTGATGGTCACCGAATTCGGTGGAAGGTCTACTTGCTTGGTGAGCGCTTCCACTAATTCCTCCCTGGTGACGAGCTCGTCCAAATCCCGGATCAGAAATAAGGCCTGCGGTGTCAGGGACCCCGGATCGAGACCCCGCTTCCCAGTACGCTGCCGATCTTCTCCTCAATGCCGCTCGCTTGAACTTGAGAGGATCGGTTAATCTCCAGAAGGAGCTCTCCTTTGCCAGTTTTTCTGACTTTGCAGACACTTTCGCAGATCCCTTCCATCCTGTCGCCCTGTGCTCGCGTGGCCAAGCCTAGCCCTTGGCTGTGGATCATATCGGACGGAAAGCTTATAATTAAAGCCTCGTTCCTCGCTCTCTTCCGTCTCTCTTGGGTGCTCGCTTTTGGTTGATTGGGGCATGACCTAGCACTGCGTCCCTTGCTGATTCTTCCCCGGCCGTCTCCGTTGGTACCCCTTGGTTGTGGGTTCGCACGTTGGCGGCCATCGGTATTCGGGCGACTAGGATCGACTCTGGGGCTACTCCTTCTAGCCGAAGCACAAACGCTGCGTAGGCTGCCGTCGCTTTCCAGTTCTCCTCGTTAGTCAGCATGAGGGGCACAAAAGTTTCTGGCCGAACTCTTGCCCCGGTGGTCTCCTCTAGCATCTGGAGCTCGTAGCCGAATCGGCGACATTCAAATAGAACGTGCAGAGCGTTCTCCTCAATCCCGCTGCCGCACTCTGGGCACCCGTCCTCAGTGTCGTGCCCAAAGCATTTTAGGTAGCTTCGGAAGCAGCCATGTCCACTCAGTGCCTGGGTAAGGTAGAAGTCCACCTGACCGTGCTTCCTGTTTATCCAGGGCTCTATGCTGGGGATAAGCTGGTGCGTCCACCGTCCCTTGCTGGAGGTGTCCCAGGCAGCCTGTCAGTTAATGACGCTCTGCCTCCTGGCACTCCTCTTCACCTCGGACTTGGTCCTCTGGTCCGCTGGGTTGCCTACTAGAGCCGCTCGAAACTCCTTGGCCTCCCGCACCAGTTCACACAGGGGAACTTGGCCTGCAATGACGAGCGCTGCGTCGTCCTGATCGTCCTGAAGGCACTCGCTACTCTGACGGCACACAGGCGATATGTCGAGTTGACCCCTCGCATGTAACTACTGACAGCCGTGGCCTCGGCCCACACCGGAGCAGCGTACAACAACTGCTTCGGACCCCTGGTGTTTAGCGAGATCCTGCAGAGCGATCCCGTAGTCACGCTTGCCTTCTTGTTTACGAACTCCAGGTGCTCGCGATAGGAGAGACGGGTGTCTAGCATGACTCCCAGGTTCCTTATGGCACGCTGAGATGCCACAGTTGTCCCTCCGATCTGGATGTGCGCAGACTCCACTGCCTTCCTACTGGAGATCAGCACCGCTTCCGTTTTGTGAGCGGCCAGCTCTAGGCCCGCCACAGCTAGCCACTCCTCCACTGCTCGGATTGCGCAGTTTGCAGCTGCTTCCGCGGCAGCCACTTCCTTGGCCACCACAACCAGCGCCACGTCGTCTGCAAAGCCAACTATGTCGGCGCAGCTCGGCAGTGGAAGCCTCAGGCTGTGGAAGCCTCAGCATGTAAAAGAAAAATAAAGAAAAATAAAATAGTGAAATCAAAAGATGAGTTTATATTAATACAAGATAAAGGTAAAGATAAAGATTAAGATATGTGTTAAATGAGTTCAATAATACTAGCTATGTATTAAATGGATATAATGAAACAATAACTACCCCCTGCATGATTTTAGTCTTACTGATAAACGATATAATGGAAGTACAATTAAAATTTTATGTTCACAAGAATACCGGACTGCTTAATATAAGCAAAGCATTAGATAATTCAAATCGAACAGAATCCAATGGAACAACTCATAGTTTTTGGGGGAGATAAATACCCCTTATTAATTTCTTCAACAACACCACAAGAAAAAACAAAGCCAGCAGAAGATACACCACCATAACTACCAATTACAACAACAACAACTACAGTAGCTTCACCAATGATTACAACAACAGCAACCCCACCAAAAGCAGCATCAGAATCAAGCACATTAGCATCGACATCAACATCAACTTTACCAACAACGACTACAACATCGAGTACAACAACGACTACAACAACAACAGCAACACCAACCAATTTTTACTGACGACTAAGACGACCCTAGTACCTGATCAGCCTCAATTGGTAGCTCTCACCCAGATGTTCCAGCAAAATTGTCGCTTAACGACGTTAGTCCCCCAAATAAAATTGAAAATATTACCGACAAACGTAGCATAGGCGAGGACTATATGTATGTGAAAAAGATGTTATTAGATGCCTTTACCACAGACTTATTAAAAAGGGAATGTGATATCGGTGGAAAAATGGTTACCACGCGTAAAGGGTTTTTCCCTTATTTTAAATTGAATTATAAAAACTTATTTTCAATGCGAGTTCAATGTCACTATGTGTCCCGAAGAATGAGAAAATGTATGCATTTAGATAAATACAAAGTTAACATGAATTGTCAAGAGATTGCCGAACAGGTTTTCAAAGAGAAGACTACCCCAGCGATGGATAACAAGAATACAAAAAGAGAGGTTGTACATGTTACGGCAATGCCTAACGATGAGGGCGAGCTTTGCCTTTTTCAATGCCTAATTTCTACAGATAATTCTGAATTTGTTTAAGTCTAGGTTCACAAAAAAAAAAAAAAACATACTTTTTTTCAGAATAAAATAATTTGACTCCTTCGCTTTAAAAACAATAGAATTTGTGAGAAAAATTTGAATAGTAAATATTATATGACATTCTCTAAATTTATTTGCTTTCTCTCTCTCTCTCTTTTAGATCAACCAAATCAACTTTGAAGCTCAAATATTTTGGAACCTCATTTAATTCCTAGTTCTAGTTTTAGTTTCAATAAGAATCACGTCAATCAAATACTAAAAGGATAAATCAGATTTTAGACAACGACGACGAGCAATAAACAGGACGACATGAAATGGAATTGGGCCCTTATTTAAAAGCGCTTGGGAAGAAAATGAAAATTAAATTAGTGGTAGATGAAGATGAATATGATGAATCTGTTGAACAAAATGATTCTGTTGAACAAGATATCCCTTATGATCACATGAGTTCACATGATATTGAAATTTGGAATTATCTATACAAGCAGTGGTCAAAAAAAGAAAATTAATAAATTAAATAAAACGAATTTGTAGGCTTTCAATTTCTAAAGAAATAAATACATGTACACATACACACAAATAAATATTGTATATTAAATATAGCTTTTATTTGAAATATAAATTTTATTTTACACATTTTTTAAAAAGCTTATATATACATTTTCTATTTGCAATTACACATTTATTACTAAATTTAAATGTTTTGTTTAAAATATATTCTATATTTTTAAATTTACATTAGCAATCCCGGCGAACTCCGTTTCGCCACCAGATGGCTTCGTTTTATGTAACATTTCATTTGGTGATTAAAAGATAAAGAACATTTTTTTTTGTTTTATATTTGAAAAGCAAAAATTTTATTTCATTTCACAACAGTAATAAATTCATTTCGATTACAAAAATGAAGTGTTATTTAGTTGAACTTCTCAAAGTAAATGAAAGTGAATCCAAAGTAAATACTAAATGGAAGCGTTATACGTGTCAACAAATTATCCGTTTCATTGAAGTGCTCTTTGGTAAACCACATTTTTTGTTTTTTTGGTCTGACGTTAACACAAACAAAACGGATGGTTTCCCAACTCGTGAACACGCAACGTATAACTGCCCATGTGAAAAACAATGATTTTCCAAACATATCCCGCAAACACTAAGCGATTTGCCTTGCGACTTGCTAATTGTCATTGCGAACACAAGGCGAACTGGAAAAGCAATCGTTTGAAGTCAAACGAAAGATCAGTCGAAATTATTGGTATTCGTGGAACACATAAATTTTCACCTGCGTACTTTCCGTTAATAATGGTTACCTCAATCAAATTCGGCATAGGTCTTTTTACCGAAAGTCGAGTACCGTTGCAAAGTCGCGTTGGATTCAAATTTCGAGTTGCAAGTTATGTGGTGGAAATCCAGAGAGTTCAAAAACTCCGTTGGATAATTTACTACATCATTGGGATTTGTTATGGAATCAACGGATTTGTATGTCACCAAATCGCCAGACATGTTTGATTGAATGGTGAAATTCAGTGCGTGTACATCATTATTCTTTGCGGCAAGAATCGCTCGTTGACTTAACCAAGCATAATTCTGATAATTCTCACTAATGTTTGGGAAAACATTTTCAATAATAGCTAATTGAGAATCTACAAATCGTCAAAAGTCGTTAATAAGTGTAGTTAATCCAGATGTCGCATCAACTGGGACTTTTACATTTCCAACAGCTAACAATTGTTTGGAAAATTATGCAGCACTTTGATCATTTTGAAGTTGAACTCTCATATTAGTGGTAAGCGATAATGTTTTTACGTTATTCCATAAAGGTGATGCCTTCAGGCAAGCATTCAATTCATCTTCAGGCGTTCCACGGGGAATTACTGCCAACGTCTGCCTGAAATCGCCTGCCATTAATATCATCAAGCCGCCAAAGATGTTGTTATTTCGCCGAAGTTCCTTCAGTGTGAAGTTAAGTGCATCAAATGATTTCTTATGTGCCATTGTGCACTCATCCCAAACAATGAGCTTGCATTGCATCAACAATTTAACCATTGCACCGGAATGGAAAATATTGCATGTTGGAGTATCAATTGTGCTTAAATTGAGTGACAACTTAACGGCAGAATGTGCAGTACGACCGCCATCTAGAAGATTCGCCGCAATTCCAGATGATGCTAACGCCAAAGCTATGTCACATCTTGATCGAATAGTGGCCAAAATCAATGAAATGACAAATGTTTTCCCTGTTCCTCCAGGTGCGTCCAGAAAGAATAGACCACCAGTATTATTGTCCACCGCTTGTTGTTAATTCAGCAACGGCACATTATTTCGAACGAATTCCTGCAATGTATCAACATTGTATTGCAGCTCTCGATTTGATTCTTGGTTGAATGCATCGTGCGTCGATCGATTTGGCGCAATCATTCCTACTTCAATCAGTAGCTCGTTTGCCATAGTCAAGCATTGATTCTCAATCAGAATCAATTTGGATGTCAGGACTATTCGTTTGAATGCGCAAGCGATGCAAGATATCTTCACATATGTTTTCTTTGTATTTATTTCATAACTGGAACAAACCAATGGGAAGGAAAACATGTGGTGATGATAATTGCGAACAGCGTTCGTATTTGGTACGCATTTGATGAAACAACTGAATCCGCAAATGTTAAATCCCCATGAGAATCGTTCTCCAACAAACCCAATAGTTGACATTCTTCTCTATATGTTTGGCTTTGGTGGCCATTTACAGTTTTCAAATGCGCAAATGATTTTGGTTCACGTACATTTACCAACAGCAATCGCAAATAAAAACATTCATCATTTCTAGGATGAACAGTATACATGCGACCTAGTGCATCAGTGGAAAACACCTGTGGCCAATCTGGAACTGGAGTTCCTTGTTTGAGACGTTGGAAGTTCTATGTTGATTGATTCCAAGTGGAATACTTGGGCATTTCAACGTACAGCAGCGTCGCTGCAAATGGATCTGCTTCACACATCGCAAGGAAGCTAGTCATTGTCGTCGATGGTGGTCTCTCAGCTCGTTGTGCCGCACTAGCCTCAGTGAAGTAAACTCTTTGGCCATTTCCCAAATGCACTGCTAAATGTACAACTGTGGGATATCTTTAATGAATTTGAAATGACAATAATCGCCACAGTGCTTCATTAGTACCGACGTATCTGCCCATTTGGAAGTTGCTGATTTCGTCATTTGCAATTTCCGACGCAATACCAAATACAGCCAAGTCGCTGCCTTTTGTGACGTACTTGCACAAATATTTGATTGATTTGGCCGAATGACAACTCTCAACGCTTGCATGTCTATCGAAAATTCGTGATAGTAGCGGGCAATATGGTACAATGAATTTATTTCCGATCTCAATCTCTTGATTTTCAACTTTAACTTTGATAGTTCGACCATTATCTTCTTTTGAACGTCGACGATAAATTGGATATCCATCGTTCCCTTTGACTGTTTCAGCAACTATCGGTCGCGAATATCGTTTTGTGCACTTTCCAAGGCGATAATGTGTTTAATGCACCGCACGGTCCATGCACCGTCTGTGTCGTCACAATGTCGTGTAGATGGGGATCAGTGACTGGATCAGGAATTTCAGCTGATATGATGTCATCCACTTCATTTGAATGTAATTTGTTCAGCAACCAATTTAGGATATGAGCATGCCGTAGTCCACGCTTCTGCCATTCCACCGAGTACATATAACAACGTTTTTTTTTTTTTTTTTTATTATACTTTGCTGTTGTTTATTGAATCTTCTCCATTTAGAGACTAACAATAAGTGTGTCAAATCTTATATTAATAACCTAACTAACAGTCATATGACTGGCACAGAGTTATATGGCCCTGAAAATTATTGCTGGGTTGGAAGGTCGTTTCGTTGTAGGCGGGTTCTGCTGGAAACCCGAGTCAAGCCTCTTGCCAGATGGTTAGGGTGCAAGAATGCCGAGATCCCTATGGATGTTTTGGTTGCGAATATACCATGGTGCCCCAGTGATAGTTCTCAGGATTTTTGATTGCGCGCGCTGTATGATGTCTATATTGCTGCTGCTCGCGTTCCCCCACAGCTGGGAGCCATATGTCCAGATAGGCTTTAGCGTGGAGTTGTAGAGCAGGACCTTGTAGTCCAGACGCAGTGGCGATCGGGCGTTTAAGATCCAGTGAAGGCTGCTAGCTTTTAGTTTTAGATGTAGTTTCTTGCATTCGATGTGTCTTCGCCAGGTTA
>VNJO01009603.1:0-27452 GCA_008042535.1 Drosophila tani | reverse complement strand
ATTATTAAGACCAAACGATCGGTTTTTGTCTTCTAATATTCTTAACTTTCTTTAGGATATTAACTTTCATAGGGTTCATTTTGCATAATTCGCTAAAAATTGCGTTTGAAATGAAAATTTTGAAACTAACTTCCACTTTGTGTAGCGTGCGACACGTCACAATTTTATCAATTATTTTCAAAACAGTGACTCCAGTGAAATTGAACCTTATTCCCTTCGAAAGTACTCTCAATTCACTCTAAACAAATAACAAAAGTTTACGGTAAATCTTTAAAAAAGCCCCCCAAAAACTGATTTTCATTAGCTAAAATCGTGCGAATGTAGCGTGCGACACGTGGGATTTGCCCATATGTATGTATAATTATGTTTTCATATATTATGTATTGAATATTTATAAAAAGAAAAAGAATTTAATTTAAGAAGAACTAAAATAACAAAATTTAAAATATAAAATAATAATAAAACGAGAAAGAAAGCTAACTTCGGTAAACCGAAGTTGGTATACCCTTGCAGTCTGCAATTGGATCATTGAAAATCGAACCATTTTAGTAATGTTGAAAAAACATAGAATTTTGTAAATCTTACATTTTACATGTAGAATTTTACATTTTCATATAAATCGACCGATCGCTTCTATGGCAGCTATATGATATAGTGGTCTGATCTTAATGAAATTAAAACCGTAATTCAAAAAGCATAAAAACTGCCATATCTCAAAATTTATAGAAATACGTTGAAAAACAGAGAAGCTAAATTTTTTTTTACATTTATTTCGCTTTCATTCCTATGGCAGCTATAGGATATAAGAGTCCGATTTCTGTCGTTCCGACATATATACTGCCTGCTAAAGAAGTAAGACTATGCTGAAAATTTCAGCTCGATAGCTCAAAAACTGAGAGACTAGTTCGCTTAGAAACCGACAGACGGACAGACGGACAGGCAGACAGACGGACATGGCTAGATCGACTCGGCTGGTGATGCTGATCAAGAATATATATACTTTATGGGGTCGCAGATGCCTCCTTCACTGCGTTCAATTCAATTCGAGTCCATTCAATTTGGCGTGTGTTGTGAGTGAAGCCATACAGACCTCTAGTTTCTACGCGAACTAGTCTCAGCTCTCAGCGGACTGAAATTGTGAGCATAGTCTTATTTATTTTGCAAGCAGTATATACATATGTCGAAATGATGGCGAAATTAATGTAAAAAAATTTTACTTCTCTGTATTTCAACGTATTTCTATAAATTTATATATTTTCTATGGTTTTAGAATTACTGTTTTAATTTCAATAAGATCGGGCCACTACATCATATACATAGCTGCCATAGAATTATAGAAAATGTGTATGAAAATATAAAATTATATATGTAAAATGTAAAAGTTGTAGGTAAATGTTAAAGAAATTTACAAAATTCGATATTTTTTCAACATTAACATGACGTTGCTCCTGGCATATTTAAGCCACTGAGTATTTAAGCTCTTAACGTTCTGAAACCTTTTGAATTGAAAACGGCAAAAAAAAAGCTTTTCGGGCGTTACCAAATCAATACATGCATTTTTGGCATCGGCTTGATTCATTGTAACTTAAAACTTAATTTTCTTCTCATCCTCAGGGGGTTCGTTAGATTCGTGAATTTCCTTTTAAGGTTACTTACGCAGTAGAGCCGAGCTCCTTTTTGTTCCACACCCTGTGTCTGTCTATGCTTTCTGCGTCGTCTTCAGTACCACCCTGAATCGTTATGGAACCCTAGGATTGCTGTACATCTTTCAACGATTCTAACTGGTTGTTGCTTTTCAGAAGAACACGCAGATTCCCTGGAATTGTTCTTCACTTTGCTGTATGCAAAGCAAACTTTGTCTTTCGGTGAATCCAACGCATACGTTGTTATACCTTTGACCAGAGGTTTGCAACGCAGTGAAAGAGGCATCTCCGTCCCCATACAGTATATATTCTTGATCAGCACCAACAGCCAAGTCGATCTAGCCGTGTATATCTTTCTGTCGGATTCCACGCAAACTAGTCTCTCAGTTTTTGAGATATGTATGTATGTTTATGGCGTTGATGAGCACGAGATGCCATGCTCTGTGGCTGAGATGAAGGCGTCAGAAGCGACGGCCACCGTCCGCTGGCTGCTGGGAGCAGTGTCTTGCTGGACAAATCCTTCATTACCGAGCTGGAGGACATGTAAAGCAATGTACAGAACCGGGCGCAGGAGCAATACCAGCGCAACTTCAGCTAAATTTATGCCAGTATCATGCTCGTCAAGAAGTGAGTAACCTTGAATCATTCCACCAGTCCAACAATGTGGAGGAAGCAGCATCAACTGCGGCCACCACCAATAGGTGGTGAATCCCATTTTATACGATCGGAATCACAGGCAGCAGCAGCAGCAGCGGTGACCGATTGGGGTCGTACGAGTTGACGACGCCCTTGTCCTCGTTATCGATCCCGGCCAAAATATTTGACACAAAGTAGACGAAAAAGCGGGGGTTGTTCATTATCCACAGCATTCTAGGCCACGGCGTCGGTGACGAAGCTGCAAATCTGTGCAAGTGTCTTGTCTTTCAAATGGACCGCATCACTTGCCTCCAAATAATGCCGACGAACGTATTAAAAACACGGTCACACTCATCAGAATAAAATCTTTTTATGGTTGCAATCTGTTTTATCTTCCAAAAACTAGGCTTTACAGCAAAAATAAAAAAATTAATTTAAAATACTTAAAGCTCCATGTGCTTAGAAGAGTCAGACACTGTAACGTTACTAAGGCAAACAAATAAATATTTACTGAACCATAAAAAGACCCTCTGAAAATTTTAATTCAAATCGATTTTTTATTTTCAAATATTACACTTCTGTTTTCTGCTTTTACATAATGTCAATATGCATCTTGCTTATTTTTTACTCCTTAAATATTTATAAGTTTAATATATAAATATGCTGAGCTAATATTAAAAACTACATTTTATTTTCTTTCCTTGCCTTCGGTAACATACAAAATGCACAAATGCAAAGTGTGAGTCGCATAATGTATTTAATTTTTTTGAGTTTGCAATATTATTCGTGGTTTTGCAAATGTGATAGTATTATTTGTTCATTCTGTCTTAGAGTTTTTTTTTGTGTGCATCCGTCACTGTGATTTTATATAAGAAAATTAAATAAGACTTTAATGTAGTTACTTTCTTTGAGAAAATAAATAATATTTAAAATAAATAAAATATAATAACAAGATTGAAATAATTTGCATTTAATTTATTCAGAATAGAGCAACTGCATGTTCGCATCGTGTACACTAAATCTTAACTCAATGTTGCATATTGAAACATGCTAAAAAAAATTCGATTCGGTGAATTTTTATTTGCACAATGATTGAAATGGGAGTGTGTTTTTTCAACGAAATCGGTTGGAGAACAGTAATGGGAGATGTAGAAGAGGGTTGATGGGGTCTCAACGCAAAATATCTAAATAGCAAGTTAACTTTCGAATTTTAATGAGAGCTGCTCGATTAAATCTTGTATGTAATGTAATGCGTAATTTAATGAGTTTTTTGCATTTATCCTATATTATTTTTGACTTTTTTGTCTCCATTATGCGGTAAGAGTTTACGGTTCTATTGTTAAGATTCTATAATTGTATGCTTTGTTTGTAAGTATTGTATTGTATTGGTTGTAGGTTTGTAAGTATGATTTAATTAAGTTTCGGTCTGCTTTTCATCTATCTTCCCCATTAAGTTAAAAAGTAGCTTATAAAGCTTAAATTTTATAAGATAATAATAAGGAGTTCGCACAAAAGCGGTATTGAGAATATGGTTAAATTTTGTCCTTCCCCTAATTCGTGGGTGAAATTGAATTTGGGTGTTATATACTGTAACATGAATTTTTAAAGCATTTTAAAAAGGTTTTTAAATCGATATAAATTTCTGTGCACAACTTTATAGTCTACTATTTAACTTAACCGGGTAGAAACCCTGGAATGCAAAATGCAATACATTTAACGGGCTGTACCTAGATTTCGGATTTATAAATTCGGTTTAGTGTTTCAGGTTTTTTTTTTTTTTTTGCTGTGTGGCAGTTATAATTTACATAAGGTTTTTAATAATTGAATCTTGATTAATGGTGTTAAGGGATTAAAATTAATGAAAAATAAATGACAAAAAACAGAAAATTTTAACATAACCATTTTTTATTTTAGCGTAGCAAGAAAATCAGCAGAAATCGGATTGAAATATTTGGATGATTTTTATATTATCGTGTTCTCAATTTATATTTTTGTACACACTTCCATAAAAATGTTTCTTTAATAATTTTTTCCTCAAATAATTTTACACTAATATGTAGACTATGTAAATATACATTTTTAACTCTTGTTTTTTTCGCTCAATCTAATTGTTTAATTTTTATAAGTTTGAATTTATTATTTTAGTTAGTTTGTCGTTTAAATTTACAAAGTTTATAACGTTTCACCTAAACATTTCTTGTATATATTATGTTATATGTTATATACACATATATTATTTTAATTTAATTTTTAATAATCACTTCACTATACTGTTGGTTCGCATTTACAAAATAAATGTAATAAAAAACAAAAACAAGAAAAAGAACATAAAACTTATAGTTGGAGTTCTTTGAATTTTCACCTTTACCATATTCAAAATATTCCTACGCACGATTTATATATATACATATATGTATGTATATATCTGTATATATATGTATATATACTAAACATGTACAGTACATTTATATTTATATTTACTTAATTAATTAAATGCGCTTTTTTTCTATATATAATTAAGCGTTTTCCTTATTCTAATTTTAATATTTTTTTATATAATTTCAGTCGAAAAACCCCTTCCTACGAGGATTTAAATAAGTTTAAGTTGGTTTCGTGTTTTTCTGAGGGTTTTAATGGGATTTTTTAGTAAGATAATCTCTAACGATAAAGATAATCCATGGCATTACGACTCCTTTATTTATTTTTATGGACATTTCTTTGTAGTTCCCGTTTTCTTGGATAAGAGGCAATGTCAATTTTAAGGAATGATAATTCATTTTCAACATTCTTTAAGCTATATTTTAACTGTTCAGCTATTACGTCAGTCAGTTAATAATATCCATAGCAGTGATGATATATGCAATCACGCTTTTTTTATTTTCTGTTTCTGACCACAGCTTTCTAAAACAGAAACGCTGATCTTTCTAAGTTGTTATTGAAAGTGCATAAACTGAGGACTTAACTAAATTCCTCCCTCCATAAGTTACTACCTGAAAGAGCTTTGAACACTTAAACGAAGTTAGTTCAGCCCAACGGCGTTATTTTCGGTTCGATGCTCGTGCTCTTCATCTGTCATTTACGGATGGACTGTTAGATAAATATTTCATTAAGCGCAGTGATTTTCGTAGAACCAAAAAAAAAATACACAGTAATTATTAAGGAGGACGACAATAGATGATGTAGTGGCTCTTAGGCACTTGATGGTTCTATGCATACCTGGCCCATTAAAATTGCATCTGGATCTGTTGTTATGTATCCTCCTTTTTTGTTTATCTTTATCTTTATCTTAAGAGGTAACCACTATCATCTAACTCTTTTATCTCCGCACTGTGATATATATTTAATTTGTTTACTTAAGAATTCTATTTTCACCTTTCTCCTTTTCTATTTTCTGATCTATATTATCCTTAATATTTTTTCCAAGTCAAATCAATATCATTTTTATAATCCATTACCAGTCCTTATCACTTTTCAATGTTAATATTAATACCTTTCTATTTCGATAAATAGAGAGTTGGAGAAAAAGATATTGATTGAGTGATGTTGATGTTCTAAAAAAAGAATACAGAATTCACCGTTCATATTTTATGTCCTGACTATAGGATGATGGCGTGCTAAATATAATTGTCCTCTCAACTATATAGTTAATGCCAAAAATCGCTAGAATACTTAAAACTAACGTCGAGTTGATCCAAAAACAAGAGCCACCACTGTTGTAAGTCAGCTCTTCATTTTTAACAACTTCGTTGGGATGTTGTTTGTTGTAATGATTGTGATCATCTGTGAAATAAAATATACATAATATAATAATTATAATAATTATTTATTTTATAATTCTATTTTTTTTTTTTTACATTTAACAACAAAGAAAGCTAACTTCGATTATCCGAAGTTTGTATACCCTTGCCGTTTGCAGTTGGTTCATTGAAAACCGATCCATTTCGGTTAAAAAAAAAACAAGTTATGTCAATTTTCATTACATTTACCTATTCATTGGCCGGCGGAAATCCTCTGGCTAAACCCTCCACGAGGGTGCCGGCTGGGCAATGGATGCTGCACTGACTCGGGCAACCGAGTGATGCTAGCATCACTTGCCGTCCAGGACCACGCACCTCTAGCTAAGGTTTGGGCTTCCGACCTAGCCCAGCACCATGGTCACCCCGAATCTTTAATTCGAAAATGGAGAAGGACGAACGAGCAGCAACTCGGGCTGGGATGTCAGACCAAACGTCGGTGGGAAGTGTCACCGCCGTGCGACGGTATTTGAGACCGGCTGGCCTGCCCAGCGACGTTCAGTCCGCTGCACAGTCGAAGGATGGACAACGCCGTAGTAAACCGAGACTTCAGGAAGTAGCCACAGCCAATTTGACGGAGGAAGCACCTACCACGTCGAAGATAGTCGACGGCACAGACCAAACGGACTGCAACGGCCAAACCCACTACAAAGGAGGGACTGGCCAGCAAGGTGAACGAGAATATGACAGCGTCGGCCAACAAGCGACAACGGACTGATGACTCAGCAAAGGCTTTAAAAGCAAGCGGAAAGGTCCGGGAGAAATCCTGGCCAGCTTAAGCTCGAAGCCGGAGCTACAGGGGACCATCATCGACAGGAGTGACCCGGAAGGGAAACTCTCGAACGAGAACTGGGTGATCCTTTGTGGCCTGGATGCTACATACGCAAGAGACAGCAAGGAATCTCTGGAACTCGTCATGAACACTTTCCAGGCTGCCTGGACACTGATGACGAAGGTGAGAACACCACCTCCAACATCAGTGAGGAGCCGGGAGGCGAAGTGGACTCGGAGAGTCCTGTACTTAATCTGGAACCTATTGGAGTTTTCGTGAAGCCTATGACAGCAAGGAGTGCAATTAGACTGCAAGCCCAAAGCCTCCTCAAGCCTAGTGCAAGGGGCCATAGTATAATTCTACGCTCAGTAGTACCAACTATGGCAGAAGAAAGCGACTACTGTGTTTCAGATCTGAAGTGGGATAACAGATTCACAACTGTATTCCCAGAGAGATCAGATTGAAGTATTAGATTGCTTTGTGGCAGAACTAGTTATCAATCTATACGGATGGATCGAAGACGGATGAAGGAACCTTGCGACTCAGCTTTCATACCGTCTTCCCGACTGGTGCAGTGTGTTCCAAGCGGAGGTCTACATTGTCTGGCAGACGACCAAATTGATACAGACCCTGGGCGACAACCCGAAGAAAGATCGATCTACGTCGATAGCCAAGCAGCTCTAATAGCTCTCGCATCGAACACAGTAAAGAGCAAACTAGTCCGAGACACAGTTATGGCACTGAACCGATATCCACCGCACTTAATCAGACTTGTCTGTCCCAAGTAACGAGGCGGCTGATGAGTGCGGTAGATCCGGCTCAGCATCATCAACAAGTCTCGCTGTAACCGACATAAAGAAGCCGGTCCAACATGTCCTATCGGAACTCGAGGGTACCACAAGGACAGTGGCCGCTGGACAATGGACATCAGGAACTGGTTGCGAGGTGTCCAAAGCACTATGGCCAAGATATAACCCAAAGCGCACTTTCGAGCTCCTACACTTTACAAAGAACAGGATAAGGATGCTTATAGGAGTCGCAGGAGGACTTCTGTCGCAGCTGCGGGAATGAACAAGAAACAGAGCGTTTAACACCTTCTCTGTGACTGCCACGCACTTCTTAGGAGCAGAACCTCTGGGTAGACCCTTCTACGACGACCTGGGCAGTCTGGCGCTCTTTCTGGACTCAACCGGGGGCTCCCGCAACCAAACGGAGCTGGCCAGTAGGTGCCAGACAGAAGAACCCGATCAACCCCCTCCCACTCCTAGCTACTCCTGTTCCTTTAGACAACACAATGCACCAAACGGTCACTAGGTGCACTCGACACACGTTGAGCTGTCTGATCATCTTATCCTATTCATTTAAAATTATTTTTATATCCGACCGTATAAAGTATATACACATGTCAGAAAAAGTATGCGTAGAAACTCGATGCCTAACTTTAATCGCTAAAAAAACATATATGTTTACACGTTTATTGATTATATATATATTTAGTTTTTACATAACAGCTTAACTTTATTTATTAAAATTAAAAAACGAAAAAGTGACGAATTTTTAGTCAGAAAAAGTTTGCGTACAAATTTGAAAAACGATGTGTATCTGCTCTGTATGCAGCTTTAGGCACCGTTAGATTACTAGAAACGGTAAATAAAGCTCTAAGAACTGCTTGGCACTTGTTCTTTGAGTTAATTTCGCCACTTCGAGGAAAAAATCGCAATGGGCAAGAAGACAAAAGAAATTGATCCCGATTTAAGGAAATTAATTGTAAAACTCCGAGATGAGGGGAAAACTCTGCGGGAAATCGGGAAAATTGTTGGAAGAGCTCATTCCTCTATACAAAGAGTGCTCAAAAACTTTGATTTAAACGAGTCAATTAGGTCAAAGCCACGTTCTGGAAGGCCACCTAAGCTGACGGATCGAGAGAAGCGGGACGTTTTGAAGAGTGTGAAGCTAAATCCTCGATTAACAGCTTTCAAAATTAGTCAGGACACCAAGGAGAAGTTCAGCAAAGATCTTCATGAGGATACAGTCTTGCTCCGACTGTAAAGCATGGTGGTGGCGGTGTGATGGTATGGGGGTGTATGGCGGCAAGTGGAGTTGGAAACCTGTTGTTTATCGAGTCGACCATGGACCAAAAGGCTTGTCTGCAAATTTTAATTTTTTGGAGCGCAGGATCCGCCTTCGAACCATAACATCGAAGGCTATGCTGAAGGACGTCATTATGGAAGAATGGCTTAATATTTCCCCATCGGTGACTGTAAAATTGCTGCAATCAATACCAAAACGTTTGGAGGAAGCTATCAAAAGAAAGGGGTACCCCACTTCTTTTTAAATAATAGAATTAAGTACCATTATTAACCAACTTTGAAGTTTGTACGCACATTTTTTCTGGCTAAATATTCGTAACTTTTTCGTTTTTTAATTTTAATAAATAAAGTTAAGCTGTTATGACAATAAAAACTAAATATATATATAATCAATAAACGTGTAAACAATATAAAAAAAAAATTTAGTCGATATATATATATGTTTTTTTAGCGATCAAAGTTAGGCATCGAGTTTGTACGCATACTTTTTCTGGCATGTGTATATTTTTGATCAGCGTCACCAGCCAAGTGGATTCTCCATGTTCTTCTGTCCGCCTGTCCTTCTGTCCGTCTGTCTGTCCGTGTGAAACAACAGATCTCAGAGACTTCTGGTATGACTCCGGCACTCGTTCTTGGCGCTCTTTTTGGAGTTGCCTTCCCATCATTGCTGGCGGATTGCATATTAGGCTGTCAACAACAACAGCTGATGCCGCCAGACTTTCGGATATATATTTCTTGCTCGTATTGCATCACTTATCTTTAATTCAAATCATTCAGTCTAGTCTTAAAGATAATGATCACCTCGTTGTCTTGGGTGTCGCAAGGTCATGTTTTTTGGCAATTAAAAAAAAATCCTGAAATCCACAGAGGCTACTTTTTGCTCCAAGAGTAAAGCTAATATGTGTACGTAAAAAAAGGGGTGTGTAGAGCCTACGCACGACAGAAGTGAAACTTCTAGTATTCCTCTCTCTCTCTTATCATTTCATTATATTATTATAGGTTAAATAATTCAAGGACGAAGCATGGATTTTTTCTATTTCGCTGCTGTCTTATTGAATTGTGGTGAATATTGTTGGGTTTTGGCATGGAATGTTGGTTATGAACTTGTGCTGTATGTACGACGTATTCTGGACTATCATCGGGACTCAATAAATGAACAGAACTCGTAGAATTCGAAAAGATTTTTCCCTTTTTTGATGGAATTGGAGCAGGTGATATAGCGTTAGCTGCAGCAGATCGCAAACGCTCTCTGTATGCTTTACAACGTTCTGCAGCCGTTTTAGCTTGAGATTTGGGGGGCTTTAATTCTTTTTTCCGCTCTCTGTACCTCCTGTCGTCCTTTGCTCTTTGGGTTGTAGCGACGACATTCCTACATCATATTTCACTGTTAGTATAATCTCGCCAATATGTTAAACAATTATATTCCAACAATACTTCTAATTGTGAAATATTTATCAACTCTTTTAGGTTATATTTACCTTGTGTCACTGTGTGAATCTGACTCTTCTCTTCTTTGGTTATTCTTAGGGGACACTGACACTTCCTCTTGTGACACTGATGTGTTCATCACCTCTATCTCGTCACCACTCATTTTTAACACTGAAATTCTGTAGGAAACCAAAAATTTGCCTTTTTAGACTGCCGCTTAAATTCAGAGGTCACAAAATGTTGTTGCGACTCTGTTGCAGCGCACAGCTCTAGACTCTCAAAAGTAAACAAACCGATCGAGAAGAAGAAGACACATTACATATTTTCATTTCCAGGTCGAAAAAGGTGGATAAGAATTATGGTGCCAATCAAAAATAGTTAATGCATACTTAACCTGTTAATATCTGTATGCAACCTGTTCAATCAGAAGTTCTTTTGACACACACACCTTTCACCCTTTTTTCTACTTCTGTAAATGAATTTGTTTTGTCACAGAAACGATTTCGGCTTAAAAAGCGTCTTCTCGCTCAAGTAAGCATACACACAAGTGCTCACATGCGCATTCTATTTTTAGATTTTTACGCTCTCAACTTTGTGCTAGCGCGCTGAGAGCGAGAGAGGATAGAAGAGGAGAGGAAGATCGTTCGCCAGCGGTGAGAGAGGGACAGGAACTACGCGCATTTTCGTGTCGGTATTACAAATCACAAATCGGTTTTACTCCGTCCCCGAAAATCCATAACGCGCCTAAAGAAGTTTCACTTCAAAAACAAAAAAAAAAAATATTAAGGGTAGTTCTATATTAGAGGTCTGCATGAATAGCAAAAAAAACATGTTCGAATGAACAATGCTCAAAATGCATTGAGTGAAATTGAGTGCGAAGCCGAACATGTTTGAGTATGTGAGTTCGCTCGGGTAAGACTCGGTTGCACAACGTTCAAACGAAAAAAGACGAATTGAATGAGTGGGAATGCCTGAGTATAAGAGTTTGTGTTTTGAGTGCATTCAAATGCCAAACTGGCTTGTTGATGTTTGTTTTCGACTTGAACGAAATGAAAGCACAATACTATAGGGATGCAAAAACATCGATCTCCCTATCGATAGTATTGCTTTTTTTAAAAACGGCGATACATCGATGGTTTTTTTCCAACATCGATGCTTTCACTTAGAGTTAAATAAATATAAGTTTAGCAGCGAAAAATTTAATTACTATTTGGAGCAATTTATTGAAAATTTTTAATAACTTAAAAAACTTCGATGTTTCAGCAATATATCGATGTTTTTAAGCATTGATGCTTTTGCATCCCTACAATACTACAACTCGAGAAACTCGAGTGTCATCGGGTTTGTCAAATTGTTCATTTTGTTTATTATTTATTTATTCTCATTCATTTTACTGAGTTCCGTATGGAATGAGGCAACACGCACTCATGTTGATGCTCAATCGTGTCGTTGTGTGCATCGAACTCACTCAATTCAATTCAATTCGAGTCCATTCAATTGGGCGTACGTTGTAAGTGAAGCCATGCAGACCACTATTCTATATCCAAAAAGCGTACGACTGCGTGTTCGCGATGCTGGGAAATGCCCATATCGATATCTTCAAACCTTTATAATTTTTTCTATTAATTTTCCGATTGTTTCTATGGCAGCAATATGATATGGCCCGTTTCAACTTACATTCTTATTGCAATATTTTATATAGATAGCTCAAAAACAGATAGACTAGTTTCATTAGAAACGGACGCTTCCCTTACTTTAGTGATGTGACAAAGACATCGAACATCGAAAATCATCAAAAACGTGATTACGTAATATATGAAGAGCCCCTTTCCAAAAATCTTGAAAATCTTGTACGATTCACCGATTTCTCTCCACCTCTACTTGACTAGGGATGTTGATAAGAGTATTTTTCCACTACGCTGCTTTTTCCAACTATCGCACGAGAATCACGAAAAACAGAACAGGTGTTTTTTTAACTAGGAAAAAGGTATTTTTTCGTTTTAGTTTTGATTTGGCGGAAAATTAAATTCAATTCAAAATTCAAGCGAATGTAAATTCAGATTAAAAACGAGAAAGAAAGCTAACTTCGGTAAACCGAAGTTGGTATACCCTTGCAGTCGGCAATTGGATCATTGAAAATCGAACCATTTTAGTAATGTTGAAAAAACATCGAATTTTGTAAATTTTAAATTTTACATGTAGAATTTTACATTTTCATATAAATCGACCGATCGCTTCTATGGCAGCTATATGATATAGTGGTCCGATCTTAATGAAATTAAAACCGTAATTCTAGAACCATAAAGGACTGCTATATCTGAAAATTTATAGAAATACGTTAAAAAACAGAGAAGCTAAAATTTTGTTTACATTAATTTCGCCATCATTCCTATGGCAGCTATAGGATATAGTAGTCCGATTCCGGTCGTTCCGACATATATACTGCGTGCTAAAGAAATAGGACTATGCTGAAAATTTCAGCTCGATAGCTCAAAAACTGAGAGACTAGTTCGCGTAGAAACCGACAGACGGACAGACAGACGGACAGACAGACAGACGGACATGGCTAGATCGACTCGGCTGGTGATGCTGATCAAGAATATATATACTTTATGGGGTCGGAGATGCCTCCTTCACTGCGTTGCAAACATCTGGTCAAAATTATAATACCCTCTGCAAGGGTATAATGAAAGAGCTAGACTTTATTTTCTCTTTGCGGTTAAGTAGCAATAAGGATTTCAAGTTGCTCCGCCAGCAAGCCGCTCGACTGAAGACTTGCAGGAACCACTGCAGACCACTGGAATCTTTTAGCCTGGAGGCGCGGATTCTACCAATTCAGAGGCAGTCGCGTCAACCCTTTTCTTTTATGCAAGTCTCTTTTGATCACGAATTCACATCACCTTGCCCTGTCCAAGGAGGAGTAAGTGCAGGAGGTCCTGCCCCCGGCGGAGAAGAGCAACTTCAAGTATCCGCCCCCGCCACCGACTTCTGTGCAGGCTCCGCCGCCGGTTTCGTTAGAACATGACGAAGAGGCAAATTGGGAGAAGTGAGAAGATCCCTGAGCACCGCCGCTGCTTTTTGGCCAAAAAGCTGAATTGGAATATGTATATCAAAAATTAATTTATCTATATTTTTGATGATATTTTTTCCTGGACATATCGGATATATCTGTTTTTCTTAAATATATTTAGGATCTTTTCCATCCCGTGGCGGTGCACTGAGAAGAAACAAAAATAAGTGAGTATTCGCGCACAAACGTTTATTACAGGGAATTTATTGCAAATACTCCATCCTGCAACCTCTGCAAAAGGGTAAAAGAAAAAACTTTTAAACTGTACTCTCGAAAGTTTATACAAGTGAGTTTGTGTATATAACAACGCCAATGCTCTTGCTTGTGTATGTGGGTTTTACCAGCCGCAAGCTTTGGTTATAGCTTTTGCATTCTTATTATTTATCTTTAATTGATTTAAACTGTTAAACCTATCACTTAGCAACACAAAGCATTGCGATATACGAATTCTGTAGCCACACTGGCTTTTTAGTCATTTAGCCATTATTTTCAGCGACCTTGGGGTCGCTAAAGCTTCACTGCCCGACAATCGAATTCACGAGACTCAGACTCAAACTCAGACTTAAAGAAAAAACCGGAGTATTAGCGTCAAAACGGAAAAAAAAGCATTTGCTCAACATGTTTCTAGCTACATTTCTCTTCATTAGTCAACATTTTCGTTCTACTCAGAACAAGTGGGAAAGCTGCAGTCGAGTGTGACCGACTGTGAGATACCCGGTACCCAAAGCATTGTGTGTGAAATTAAATAGGCCATGAACAGGGAAAAATAAAAATGTTGACTTATGAAGAAAAGTTTTGATAGAAAAATATTGAGCAACATCCAAAAAAGACAAATGTTGCTAGGAACATGTTAAGCAACACCCATAACAGACAAATGTTGCTAGGAACATGTTGAGCAACACCCATTGGTACAGAAGAACATACACATACACAGAAGAACATACACATACACAGAAGAACATACACAGAAACTTTATTGTTAATACTTGTTTATCATCCGATTTTACTCAAATTTTCAGAAAACGTCCGCGAATGCGTATTTATTTTATCTATCTACTTTAAGCCGAAAATCACGACTATAGCTTATATAACGCTATTTATTGTTTTCGAGGGCGGAAGAGGGTGTGGTCAAATTATAAAACAAACTTGATCTCCGTGCAACAAATGGGAATGTTGTCACAAAATTTGGTAGCTATAGCTCTTATAGGCTCTGAGATTTGTAGTTTCATACAGACAGCACTAAGCTATAATACCCTTGTACTCTTAGGGTACCGGGTATAAAATTTCTGATCCATAGTCTGCTCTACCCTCACTGTTAAAATGTTGTGGACAAAATAAGTCCCAGCTAATTTCAGAACTAACATGGACAGAGACAGGCATTGCCTGTCAAAATTTTCCCAGATCGGCACAATAGAAACTGATAGAATAGAGCCAACTGGAGAAAAACAAAAAGAATTTTAACGTGTGCTTGCGTTTTTTATTACAATTTGGAGCTTAACAGCACAATTAACAGATCTTAGATATTATTTTTATTATTGCGTTTAGTCAAATTACAAATGGATAGAACACCGATTTTATTTACTGAAAGCTTATCTATTATCTATTTATCGTCAGATAGCTATCTGGCGACTTTAACAGTGAGGGTAGAAACCGGTCCAATGTCTAAACAATTCCAGAGATTTTTTAAGCGAAAAACATAACAATTTCTTTCTTAAATTTTAAATGATATGTAAAAGATTAAACTTACCATTACTGTTTCCATTGCTGTTAATAATACCCTTGTTGTGTGAAGGATAGTTGTTGTTATGTTGAGTTGGCACATTATTTATCCGAATGCCAGTTTGAATATGATGATGTCCAGGATAAGCAATATTTATACCACCACGTCCTGGTTGTAGCATATTAATGCTGCCATGTCCGTGGCTAGGGTTGCCAGGTGTTAATATAATTCCACCAGAGCCAACATTGTTGCCAATGATATTTGGTTGTTGGATTGGAATCCGATTGAATTGATCAATATGGGAATTTATGGTGGTTGCTATGCCAATGCCCGTCGGATTGATGGGACTTCCACCTGGTATTAAGCCACCAGAGTTGCCAATAGCTATGTTATTCCCGTGGGCATGACTCTCCTCATTATTGAGTCCGATATTAACACTATTACCACCATTATCTGCTCCAGATCCTGCTCCCGCCACATCCACGGTGGATGTGACAACTGAGCTGGTTTTATTTTTATTTTCATTCGCCGCACAACATACTTTAAAGACAACTTTCATATTATTTGTAGAGCATCTACCGCCAATTCGTCGATATAAATCATCTTTTGATGAAGTCGCTATATATAAACGAGAAATTATCAAATTATCTTTACAAAGAAAATATTAAACGAACACTCACAAATGAAGTAATAATCATTTCCAGGTAGGAACTCCAAACCACCTGGTTGCGGTGTAAATGGCCGGAAAGTTATTGTAAAAAACATTAACTTCTGAGGTTTATCACATATAGCTATTACACGCGGATCGGCATTTGTTATTCGACATGTTTCATATTCCACTTTCGATACATTATATATTATATATTTCTCTGTTTCATTTTCAAATGTTCCTGGCTCATAAACGGGACATATAATATGCACCTGATCGAATTCAAATGCCAAATTTCCTTTATTAACATCAATAATATGATCGGTGTTATCAATACGAAATCTGTAAGTTAGAAATGTATACATTTTATATTAAGTACATTACTTATAAATTGTCCAAGTAAAACACGAATTACACTAATCTTATGAACAGAGTAAAAATTTTTTCCAAAGGCCTACTAAATACTACTAGAAGCTAACTTAGGGTCTATACCAGGGGTCGGCACCCAGACACTCACAGTGCGTATGTATGCGAAGCTAACAGACCCGAATGATAATAACAGACCCGAATGATAATAACAGACCCGAATGATTTGCTTCTCTGCTGCTGCGAAAAAACCGATCAATTGTGTAAAGGCTACTCGGTAGCTTCTCTGCCGCAGCGGCACCAGAACATATACATACATATATACAAAGTTTTTTTAACATAGCTCCGAAGTTTACTACGTCAGCCTTACAGAGTCCCGAACAAACACGAAGCGCTTATACTATACATGTGCTGACAACGCTGCCTGAAAATTTTGCCATGCACAGTGTATACGACGCTGTCGACCCGTGGTCTATACCCTAATGCTCCCATGAGCCCCAACAACTAAGGCTATCGACTTAAATTATTTTTTTTAAATGCTTGGTTCTTGGTTAAAGAAGCACGTAAAGAAAGGATTTTCACGCCTACAAGAAGTCCGAAAAATTAAAATTTTCCCAATTTAAAGTTTTATTTTTGTCTTGGTTTTTTTCAAAGCTGGGAAGGTTGGTTCAAGTTTTAAAGTTCTTAAAAGGCCGGCGCACTGTGGGGCCATTTGAGATTTTGCGTTGCAAAAATCATAACTGTCAAGTAATTCAAATGGCAATTAATAGATAATTGTTCAAACTATTAAAAACGTCTTTTAACAAGGTGATACGATCTTTTTATGATTTCTTATGATTTATCAAAGTCAAAATTTCTAAATATCATAGAAAAATCACACTTTTTTGCAAAGAAATATTTTGTTAACCTTTTGAGAGTTTTGCTGTGCTTATTTTTATTGTTTTTAATTTAAAAAAAAAGTTTGACAAATAAAAAATATATATATATTTTATTTTGTAATATTTCGTGTTGATCAAGCAGGCGTACGTTTATCAGGTATCTTACACCAGGGCTGCACGAAATACAACTTCTGGAACCGTTACTTTTTTTCGTTTTTGCCTCGAGGTGTACGGGGGCTGCACACAGCTGCAGCATGACTCTATTGAATTCAATTTAGAAATATTCAAAGAATTGTTTACAAAAATATGGCAAATGTACAAAAATGTAGAATTTTGTTGTTTTCCATCAAAGTTGAAGAATAGTGAAAATGTAAACCGTTAGTAAAAAAGTTGCTCAAATTTCCCAAAAATGTTGTGTTTTGTTGGAAATGAATAATTTGGTCAGCTTTGATACGGTATATATTTTAAAAAAATATCGTAGGCTATTAACATTTTGTATTTGTAATCTTTGAACAATTACCTATAACATTTGCGTATTCAAAACATCGAACGCCGCCCCATAGTGCGGCAGCTGAAAGCAGTTTGCATTTGCAAGCCAGCAGTTGCAAGCAAGCAGTTACAAAGCGGTACATAATATTATCGTAACTTATTTTACATTTAGCCGCTGCTTGATTCCAAAGCCCTATTAAGGCTAATGAAATTGTCCGGAGTCTTGGCGTAGATGGTTAAAGTGTGATCCGCGACCCGGGTCAGTTACTTTATTTTGTTTAATTTTGTTTTACTTTGTTTTGATGCGTACCCCTAAAACGGCCAAAAGCCATTGTAAATAGAGAAAGCAGTTACGATTCTCACGGAATAAATATAAATAATCAGTTAGATACAATTTTTAAGGGAACGGGAAAAACAGTTGGCAATCGATTTTCTACAATCAAACTTTTGAGTTTGATATGGTTTATTAACGAATTGACAAGACCAAACGTAACCTGGAAGGATCGAAAACGCGAAGCATAAAAGTGAATTAATGGACACGCACCTGCACATCCTATCGAAAATGCATCGCAACCATCGGAAACGATACATTTTTAATCTTTAATTTTGATGTTTTTATCAATTTTGCAGCGCAGAGTACAAGTATATGCCAGCTATAGAATATGATTACTTGATTAAAGTCAATCATAAGGGATATAAACATCTGACCAAAGTTATAATACTTTAATCAGGGTATATTATTATTACAGCGGGCGAAGATAAGATTATACTTTTATTTTTGTTTTGTATTTTACTTTAAGAAAGCATTCTCACCGAAAGGCTCTTTTTGCGTGTTATAGATTTGTTCTATAATGCTACTGTCTTAGGGGTTAAATAACTATTACAAATGGGTTATTTTGTATGATTTATTTAGCATCAAAAATTATCCTCACAGAATTATCCTAACTTAAGTTAGAAGGGAAACCCGAAGATTGCCGAAGTTATTTATACTTCGCGAAATATGTGTTCCAGCATACAAACAAAATACTTGTGCTTTCGGTGTTTCAGGTCATGTAAAAATTAAAGGAAGATAATTGAAAAAAGTAAAACATTATTTTCTTGCGTTGAACGCATAGAAGTGTACAGTTCATATCAAAATAAATAAAACCCTTAGATTTTTTAGATATTTTTTATAATATAACATTCAATTGAAGAAAACGTACCTGGAATTGTTAACAAGCAACCAAAACACGAATATTTTACTTAAATTTTACATTATTTTAAACAACTTGCCTTGATTATATTCCTCAACTGTTTTCTTTAGGACTTTAGGACTGGCCGACCATAACTTCGTCACAACAACACAATGGCTCACAGTTTATTTCTTGCAAAGCTTCAACTAAACTTTAAAGACGTGTAGCGCATAAACAATATGAGATATCCACAAAATGTTAATGCAGCTTTTTAAAGAATTAATCTAATATATAAAATGCCCTTATTGTTTTTTTTTAATCCATTCTTTGTCACACTTTTTTTCGTACAAGCACTTTAGGTAAATGCACTCGTTAGTGCTAAACTGGTTGAGATCCTACTTAAATGGCCGAATGCTTAGAGTGGAGTGCAATCGTCAGTTTCCGAGTCCCTATATGGCAAAGTCTGGCTTTCCCCAGGGGAGTGCCTTAGGCCCGTTTCTAATTATTCTATTCATAAATGACAGAGGCCAGTGTATTAATAATTCGAAATTTTTATGGTTTGCTGACGATCTAAAAATCTACAAGTCAGTGAACTACGTTCTGGATAGTAAGCTGCTCCAGAATGATTTAACTAGAGTTGGAGAATGTTGTTCCCGGAATAAACCGCCTTTGAATCTTTATAAATGCTTCACCGTTATATATAGCAAACGTCTCAATAATTTGCTGTGTACTCTATTGATTCCAAATGCCTTGCCTGCAGGAATGAAGCCCTGGACTTAGGAAGTGTTTTATGTTTATTGATAAACATAATGCTGCTCAGTTTTCAGACCCATACACTGAACTCAGCAAATTTTTTTCATTCGTGCGTTCTAAGCTGGAGTTCTCTTCATTTATCTGGAGCCCGATTGGGTCTATACATATTCACCGTTTTGAACGTATACAAAGCTAAATTCATATGTTTTGCCCTTAAATCTCTAAAGTTCAATGAACAGTTTCCTTACTATTCCGCTTCTTGTGCACTTGTCTTTTCTGCAAGGTAGAAGAACCGTATTTACCCTCATTTTCATTTTCGACCTGATCGGAGGAGAAATGACTGTCCTTTTCTAAGAATAGTTAATTTTCTGTGCCGGGTAGGAATTTAAGAAATTTTTTAACCCCTTTATATTCCGGTACTCAAAACGAGTTACGCCCGTAATGAGCCTATATCCAGAGCCTTTTATTATTTGAATAATTTGCTTCTTTCCATGCGATTGGACTCAACCTCCCCTAGGAAATTAATTAAGAATGCGCTTTACCAGTATCTTTTAAGTATTAATGTTTAATTTAGTTAAGTAGCCAGTTAAGGTATATCTCTTGGCAAACAAAAAATAAATAAATGTATTTCGTAAATTGTAAACCGAAGTTGGTATACCCTTGCAGTACGTAATTGGATCATTGAAAATCGAACCATTTTAGTAATGTTGAGGAAAATATCGAATTTTGTACATTTTTCATTTTACATGTAGACTTTTACATTTTCATATAAATCGACCGAAGCGATCGGCTTCTAGCTTATATCAGCTATATGATATAGTTGTCCGATCTTAAAAAAATTAAAACCGTAATTCTAGAACCATAAAAAACTGCTATATCTCAAAATTTATAGAAAAACGTTTAAAAACAGAGAAGTTAAATTTTTGTTTACATTAATTTCGCCATAATTCCTATGGCAGCTATAGGATATAGTAGTCCGATTTCGGCCGCTCCGACATATATACTGCGTGCTAAAAAAATAAGACTATGCTAAAAATTTCAGTTCGGTAGCTCAAAAACTGAGACTAGTTCGCGTAGAAACCGACAGAAGGACAGACAGACGGACATGTCTAGATCGACTCGGCTGGTGATGCTGATCAAGAATATACTATATACTTTATGGGGTCGGAGATGCCCCTTCACTGCGTTGCAAATATCATGGCAAAATTATAATACCCTCTGAAAGGGTATGAAAAATTATGTCACAGCAGATCCACTTTTGATAAGAAGTCTTAAAATTTTGAAACAGCAGAAAGTGAAAGAATTTTCCTATCTTAATGGGAAATTTATCGGTACTCTTTTAAGATGGTCTAAAAACAAAATGTAACGGTATATTTTCGAAATGTGCTTCATATACTTACGATACATATTTTTATTTCAACGCAAGTTGAAGCGATAAAGAATTTAAGAGGATTAATGATAAATTTTAATGTCTTATAATTTTGATATGAACTGTACTTCTTGGAAACAGCCAGGTCCGACTGGGGTATTATACATATGTATGTATGAACCCCACTCCACATGCTAGTGCGTGTCATTGTGTTTGTGCCAAGGAGCAAAGAAAAGCATTCATATTTGCGGTCAAAATAATAGCACCGAAAAAAGAAACATATTATTTTAAATATTTTATAATTCTGAAGATATCTCAAGGTTTAAAAAAAAAGTATTATTTTTTATTTATTTTTATTTTTTTTAATAATATTAAAGGGCGGTTTTTTCTTCTTTATTGAGAATATACTTTTTTATTCTGCAAAGCTCAATGAATTGGAGCATTTATTTTGACCGCAGCTGTAAAAAATGCGTACGCTCGTCATTCGTCATTTGGGGATGATTTTACATGGGTTTGAAAGAAGGTGCAACAAAGGACGAAGGAAGGAACGAAGAACATGTCGTCAAGTAAATAATAATAATGCGTCCAGTGCGTACAACCATTTAGGTTCAGAGGGATGACAGAATTAAAGAGTACTAAGTAGCAGCACTTTTTATTTAAATTTTGTGAATTAAAATAAAAAAATAATAATAATGGAATATAAGTACCTATTAAAGAGCAAAGTATTCATAATTTAAAAGTACAGGTCTTAACCATGATACAACCATGATACCCTAGTCCGGCTGTTAAAGTTCGTGTGAGTGAAACGAATGTATACAATAAAAAATGTGTATTAACTCTAATATGGTGTTTGAGGTTAAAACTTGCCAATTATAATAATAGGCTGTAGCTTTTTTTTATAATTATATTTTTTAATATCAAATTCTCGAGTTCTCACAAAGACTGCACTCCAGAGATTGCTCCTACAACGTTCTCCTAACCAAACATTTTTATGCATTGATAAAATTTGAGCAAAATACGAAGTGTTCAATAAGGCCCTAAGACCCGAACGCTAAACGCACGACGAGACTACCTTCTATAATTGTAGCATGGTCTTGACACCCTAAAAGGTTGAAAGATTTACAGAAATGAGAGTTTATAAAAGATTTCGTCTGGAAGTATAGCTCACAAAACTTTGCCGATAAACGCTATGTATAAGTTGCATATAATTAGGGAAATAAGAAGGGGTTTCTTTTAAGACAATATTAAAATAAACCTAAAACAATATTCCTTTTTATTTTGATGGTTTACTACCTATCCTGTTTAGCTTTAAATATTTTATTCCTTTCATTTTTTTTTCTACAATGAATTTAAATAATATTTCTCTACCTTAAACTTAAAGAGAGCTCAAATTATTTTCAACTATCTTTAAGGGGTTTTGAGGGATTATATATTTCTACTTACATGCTGTTTGATGTATTCCAATGCATGTAAAATGTTTTGGCGCAACTGGACATGGTTGATAGCAATACCGTTTCCATAAAAATTAATGTGAGCAGGGTGACAAAGGATGTGGTCCCCAAAGCGGGTAATGGAATCATAAATTTGCATCTTATAACGGATACCTGGGAAGCAGAAAAGGAACGTTTCCGATCTCTATTTCTGCTGTTGCGTTGATTAATTTTTGCAGCAGGAAAACTTTGCAACGTATCCACTTGTTTCGATCTTTTCGATTTGTTTCTTTCACTTAAAGACTGGGACAGTGGACGTGGACTCTTGCTTTTACTTATCGATTTTCGATGCATAGCTGGTTGCTGTTGTTGATTTTTCATAGTCTGATTTCGATTACGAGTTGTTGGCTTTATATCGCTAGTCTGCTTCTTCTGCTTCTCACATTTACTATCGTGGGTCTCGATAATTATCGAGGTTATCGTGAGCTGCGAATCGTCATTATGTTGCAACATGTTGATAACTCTTCTAGTTTCTTTTGTGCTTTAATTGTATTAAGCTTTTTCGTTAGCCTTTCTCCTTGCATTCCGCCAACACTTTTTTTTTGTTAATTTCTTTTTAATTATTTAAGACAAGTTTTCTTACTCCCTGCGCGACCTGTGATTTTTTTTACAGCTAGCTATAAGTTATATCCGTCGTGTCGTCACATACTAAAGTGTGTCCTTGTTCCATATCTGGAAAGAATCATTTAATTTATTAAAAATATATACAAATTAATCATCATAAAATTATATACATGTGTATGTATTTATGTAAGCTATCAAACAACGCTACCTACCTATGTATATTAGTCTGTATCATAGACTATCACTAGAATCACAACAGAAACAGCTGTATATTAGCAATCTCTCTCAAGGGTAAACTTTCTCCTATTATATGAACAATTGTTTTATTTTATTATAGTCAAAGATATTAAAAAAAAAAAATCTGAAAAATTCAATTCAGTTTTTCAATAGTAACAAATGAACACAATCTGGTCCTGTGTAAACAAAGCAGAATATTCACTTTTCTATTCTATTGGAATACGTATTTTAATTGTATGTAATTGAAATTTGGTAGTTGTTATATATTAGCTACTCCCTATTTTTGATCGTTTCTCTATTAAAAACAATACAATACAATGATATACGGGAAGGCAGTATGTATACACTAAATGGGAGGACGTTTTCCTGTATACATACACAAGTGACGACGAGTCTTGGCTGGAGAAAAAGAAGTTGCTTCCTATTATCTGGAGAAACATATTTCTATTTGCTAGTTTTAAGACACATTGAAAAAACTCCATAAGCGGGCTATTCCACATTATTATTTATACATATAAAACACAAACACAGAATGCAGTCCGTCTCTATATATTTTCCAAGTACACAATTTTCACGCATTTTTCACTTGCCCTTCAACGTTGCAGATCCCGAAAATGTTTTCCTCTGTTGAGATGTATTCGAATGCAACTCATTTTGACCGTAACCTTTTTATGGATAATACGATATTACAACAAATATATGTAAACATATATTATTTTCTAAAAGCTATTAATAAAGCAAAAATGTAAAAAATTTGACAGACGACAGTGTGACCGTTGCGGAATAATAAATAAATACTATATTCTTGCATGATAGCGTCGGAAATGAAACAATGGGAACTAGTATATTTCGGATTATAATTTCAACTGCTTCTGTCGCGTTTTCCAATATTTTGGGAATTATATTTCCTATACGACTAAATCACGGCGCTTGACCATTATAGGGCCATTTAAAT
Source organism: Drosophila tani (assembly GCA_008042535.1). Classification (NCBI taxonomy): domain Eukaryota; kingdom Metazoa; phylum Arthropoda; class Insecta; order Diptera; family Drosophilidae; genus Drosophila; species Drosophila tani. The sequence continues at coordinate 3,377 of VNJO01009603.1, read as the reverse complement.
GCATTTAGGTCTGCTTTCGATTTTAATCGAACGCAGCGTTCCTCTGATACAAATGAGTGTTCCCTATACGTCTGACAAAATTTATCGAATGAAAAAATCGAATGGAAAACACCTGTCCCATACAAATTAAACTTCTTCCGTCTGACTGTAAAAATTATGTGTAGCTTTCTTTTTTAATACGTTTACCACAGCAACACCATGATACAATTACAGAAGGTAGTCCCGTCAGCTCTCCACTATGATAACAATGAGTGCGAGTGAGAGGGGCTCGCTCAGTAAGTGCGAGCGAGTCGACAATTGAGTGTGTGGATTTACCCTTAGATGGTGTATGGGGCTTTAAGTTGCGTGTTCTAATAACAAGAGTTAAATTTTTTTTATGGTTTAATTTTTTATAATTTTGAGTTTGACAAGAGAAGTTGTGTTTGTTTTTGTATTGCCAGCCGTTTGTTTATGTTGTTAATTCCAAAATATAATCTTAAAATATAACTTTTTTACAGCTACATTTATTTTAGCGTTTGCGACTGATCTAATTAATGTTTCCTCATCATTTCTTAGTTTCTTAAATTTATTTAAAAATTGCATAGAATTAAAATTTAACACCATTTAAGTGTTTACGTTCAAAAAAAAAAAAAAACGTAGATAGGGGGTGCTTTGACGTACATTTGGGTATAAAAATTATGTTGGGGACGCTCTTAGTTTAGTCACAATCCATCTTTGAAGTTTAGCCTAATTCCCATACAAATGCGCTTGGCAACCGTTTCTACGCAAACACACACACAGTGACAAATTATGAATACACAAAATCCAAGCGCCTGTCAGTGTGATCGGTACAGTGGTCTGTGAAGCTTAAAATTTTTGTCAAATTGTGCTTAGCGTAAATCGTCGACACTTTGCACACTTTGAATACATTTATGCGTGAAATATAAATAAAACAACAATTTCACAACGTAAAATACGTAGTAATTAACTTTTTAATTCCATTTATTTTAATTTCAATATTAAGATTATATTATATATAAAATTTTAAAGGACCTTCCATGTCCTTATTTTTGTTTAATGTCAAAAGCAAAAATTGGCTGTGCAGAATAACATAGGTTAAAATAAAAAAAGAATTTATTAGGATTACTTAAAGTAGTGCGCGCGCGCGATTTTTTTTTTTTTCAAAAAAATGTTTTGCCTGCGACGCTGTTTTACGTTCTTTCTGACCTAATGATCACAGCAATACTCTCCTCTTACCTCATCAAACTGTATGCTCTTTACTATAAAATTCTCCTTATAATTATATACACAAATGTACGTCTTAATATTGAAAAGTCATTAATTACTACGTATTTTACGTTGTCAATTTTTTGTTTTATTTATATTTCTTGCATAAATGTATTCAAAGTGTGCAAAGTTTCGACATACTCGTATATAGTATTTACGCTAAGCACAATTTAACAAAAATTTTACGCTTCACAGCCCACTGTACCGCGACGATACACAGACAGGTGCTTGAATTTTGTGTATTCATCATTTGTCTGTGTGCGTGTTTGATACACATTTTGTATGGGAATTAGGCTAAACTTTAAAGATTTATTGTGACTAAACTAAGAGCGTCCCCAACATAGTTTTTATACCCAAATGTAAGTTGAAGCACCCCCTATCTAGGGTTTTTTTTTTTTTTTAATTTTTTGGAAGTGGCCCGTTTAATAGAAAATTACCAAAAAACAAATTGAAGAGCATTTTGTTGTGTTTTTTAATTTTGTTCGTAATCCAACATGAGCGTTCACCAGAACAAACTTGATCACTGATTACTGATCCATCACTGATCAGTGATTATGCTGTTCCGGTGAATTCAGTCATTGTTGCGTCCATGATCGCAGGACTGCAAAGTGGCTTTCACAGTATTTTTCACCATTTCCCTGAAATACTTATGAGGTGTGCACAATTTTATTGATTTATTAGTGACTTTTTATCCCAAAAACCTGATTTAACAAAAGCGAGGGAAAAAAACGAATTACATGGCATATGTGGGAGTAGAACACGAAATATTCGTCAAGATGTCAATATCTATAAGGAGATTGCAAACGAAATAGCATGCCGTGGTTCAAGTTCTACTGAAAATGAAGAATACAGTAGATGCCATAACAAAAAGCTCACAGTGAACTACGTTTTATTTCAAGCAGGGACCGTAACTTTATTGAAGTGAAACTTCTTTAGGCGCGTTATGGATTTTCGGGGACGGAGTAAAACCGATTCATGAAACGAAAATGACACGAAAATGCGCGTAGTTCCTGTCTCTCTCTCACCGCTTGCGAACGATCTTCCTCTCCTCTTCTATCCTCTCTCGCTCTCAGCGCGCTAGCACAAAGTTGAGAGCGTAAAAATCTAAAAATAGAATGCGCATGTGAGCACTTGTGTGTATGCGTACTTGAGCGAGAAGACGCTTTTTAAGCCGAAATCATTTCTGTGACAAAACAAATTCATATACAGTAGTAGAAAAAAGGGTGAGAGGTGTGTGTGTCAAAATAACTTCTGATTGAACAGGTTGCATACAGATATTAACAGGTTAAGTATGCATTAACTATTTTTGATTGGCACCATAATTCTTATCCATCTTTTTCGACCTGGAAATGAAAATATGTAATGTGTCTTCTTCTTCTCGATCGGTTTGTTTACTTTTGAGCAGAGCTCGCAAATAACAGTTGACCGTTTCTTGCAGTCACCAAATAACAGTTCTTTGCGCATCACTTGTGGAAAAAGTCAGACACGAACCGTTCACGAGTGTCTCTTGAACGAACGGTCTGTGCTCAACCGAAAACCAATTTCGTGCTTCCTTTTTGCTCTGCTCATTCGCTGACCACTTTGCAACGAGCGACGAAAATAAAAGTCTTTTGCGTTGGTATGGGTGTATATTAGACATCTGCATGAGTGGCAAAAAAATCACATTCAAATGCACAAGGCTCAAAATGAGTTGAGTGAATTTGAAGCAAAGCCAAACTGAATTGAATGAGTTGACTCGCTTACGTACGACTCAGCCGCACAAAGAATAGAGAAAGAGAAACGAATTGAATGAAGTGAGAACTCTGAAAACTGAGACGCCGAATTCGAATGATTCGAGTTCCTACTGCAGATACATCAGTGTATCGCGCCCAGCGATCCGTGCAGATTTACAAAAACAATGCCACTGTAATTGAGGCGCCAGAGAGGCGGGAAAAAGGGTTGTCGGCGATCGCTCGAAATTGCAAAAACAAAGTGTGCGGTTGGGTTTTTTTTTCGCTACCTGCTGTGCTACCCAAACCGTTATGTGTCGTGCCCAACGCTGGTGTAAGGTCCCTGAAAATTCGAATTCCTACACAACAACTCGAATGATTCGAATATAACACGCATTACCA